>BGNK01000388.1:163988-179538 GCA_003297005.1 Symbiodinium sp. clade A Y106
AATTCCCATAGTTTTTTGGTCCTTAGGGTCATGCAGGATTTTGTCCATCAACAGTAGGGGCCCATACTTGAAACCTTGGATTAGGGTTTCGGGTGTGCTATGCTTCTGGGATATTACGGCTGATGGACAAAATCCTGCATGACCCATTATAAGGAATATACCATAATTCCCATAGTTTTTTGGTCCTTAGGGTCATGCAGGATTTTGTCCATCAACAGTAGGGGCCCATACTTGAAACCNATAAGGAATATACCATAATTCCCATAGTTTTTTGGTCCTTAGGGTCATGCAGGATTTTGTCCATCAACAGTAGGGGCCCATACTTCTAACCTTGGATTAGGGTTTCGGGTGTGCTATGCCTCTGGGATATTACGGTTGATGGACAAAATCCTGCATGACCCATTATAAGGAATATACCATAATTCCCATAGTTTTTTGGTCCTTAGGGTCATGCAGGATTTTGTCCATCAACAGTAGGGNATATACCATAATTCCCATAGTTTTTTGGTCCTTAGGGTCATGCAGGATTTTGTCCATCAACAGTAGGGGCCCATACTTCTAACCTTGGATTAGGGTTTCGGGTGTGCTATGCTTCTGGGCCTACCGCTCGCATCAACGAAGGTCGGAATCAGTATCATAACAATAATAAGAGCGAGAATACAAAGAAGAAGAAGAGGAACAACTGACAATAATAATCATAATGATGATAGCAATAACTGTGATAAGAATACGAACAGCAACAGTAACAATCATAGAAATAATAATGGCGACAACGGAACTAAGATTAAAAAGGGCAAAAGTAGAAACAGTGATAATAGTGATGATGTCGCAATTAGAACAAGAAAAGAAGAACCATCGTTGCTATGACTTTTTAACCACTTGGCGATGGAAATACTAAAAATAATTATAATGATGGTAACAATCATGAACTCTTCAGTAACTGTGTGTCTGTACAACCTGATTGCCAGTTGAGGGCTCTTGGATGCATGGGGGAAGAGGCTCCTGAAGCATGTTGAAAACAGCAGGACGACATCGGGAATGGACCCATATCCCCGAAGAACATTTCATCGGCATGGAAATCCGGCATGTATACATGTGCATACATATATTATTAGTGCTGCTACTGGTTGTTGATCTTATTATCGATACCAAAATCTTATTACCCACCTTTACTATTATTGTCACTGATACTATATTGACTATTTCCGTTTCTACAATACACGCAAAATATCATTGCTGATATCAAAATACAGAAAATAACACATTACGGGAGAAATAGTGTTGTAAAATCCGCACATAGGGTACATGTATACATGCATACGTACGTACGTACGTACGCGCCTACATACATGCATACCCCTGAACCCTCAACCCCTGAACCATCCTGTAACCCCTGCAACCGCGAATCCCTAGACCTTAAACCCTAAACCTGAAACCCTAAACCCCTAAACCCCTAAACCCCTAAGCCCTAAACCCCTAAACCCCTAAGCCCCTAAGCCCTAACCCCTAAACCCTAACCCCCCACCCTCGAACCCCAGCAATCCGGGGCGCCTTCTGAATGGCATCCATGGCCAGGCTCCTCAAACAGGAGATCACCAGCTCATCCTTCTTGATGGCAACCTGCTTAATAAAGAATAATTAGAGTAGGGTTGGGGGGGGATATTATACTATACTTATAATTAGGAACCCCAAAACAGTATTGGTAATTATTTAGATGGCAACCTCTTTAGGGATTAGGGATTAGGGATTATCGACTAGGGTTCAAGGATTAAGTCTTGGGTTTTTTTTGGGGGGGATAGCAACCTGTTTAGGGAATAGGGATGATAGGGGTTAGGTAACGGTTAGGGGTAGGGTTTAGGGGTTTAGGGGTTTAGGGAATAGGGTTTAGGGGTTAGGGTTTAGGGATTAAGTTTTAGGTTAGGGTTTGGGGATTAAGGTTTGGAGGTTAGGGTTTAGGGGTTAGGGTTTGGGGGTTAGGGGTAAGTGTTTTGGCATTCCCAGGTACTGTATCAGGGACTAGGGTTTCAGTTTTAGTTTAAGACTTTGGGGGGCTAGGATTCAGCGTTTTGGGGCGTTCAGGGTTTAATGGTCAGGATGTACGCTTTAGGGTTTAGGACCTGGGTTTTTGCGGTGTAGGTTTTGGGCACACACTTCAGGGGCTTTTGTCCTGCTCCCGCTCGTAAACACTCCAAAACTCCAAAATCAATTCCAAACCACAAGACGCACTGTCATGAGTTGTAATAAGGCGCAGTTATACGGTGACGATTTTAAAAACATGCGAATTTCTAAACATCTGAACACATATCTTATCCTACCTCCGCGGCCGCCGGGCCTGGGCCGGCAAATCGTTTTACAACGGTGAACCTGTGGTTTTTTAAATAAACGGGAAATTCTAAATTAGGGCCCCAAAACAGCATATAAGCAAAAATAAGGATAGGGATATCCCACATAAATCCCCTTATCATGAAGCCCAATAAGGTAGGGATATCCCAAAAAACTGCTTATGCTTATATGCTTTTTGGGTCCCTCATAAGTAGAACGGTTATACGACCTCCGCGGCCTTGGCGATCCGGCCGCCCTCCACCTGTTTGAAAAACTTCACCGGTGACCTTTTGCACGTATACTAAGTTGCTAAGTATGATACGGGAGTTTCCGAAAATAGGGGACCCTAATATAGTACCCTGAATTTTAGGATCCTTACTAAAAGGACCCCAAAATAAGGTACCCCCTATTTTCGGAAACTCCCCTACAGTTTCAGCCGGGTATAGATCCCCCAAATCGCCTGACTAAACTAAGCCCTCCTCTCATTTGCCAAGGCAGAAACCAGCATCAAAACCCTCCAAAGCCTAAACCGTAAACAGCGAAACCCAAACCTCAAACACGAAACAGTCAACCCCAAACACTAAACCAATGACCCTAAGCCCTAAAGCCCTAAAGCCCTAAACCCCTGAACCCCTGAACCCCTGAACCCCTAAACCCTGAACCCCTGAACCCCTGAACCCCTAAACCCTGAACCCCCCAACCCTGAGCCCCTAAACCCTAAACCCCAAACCCTAAACCCTAAACCCCTAAACCGTAAATCCCAAACCGTAGGGTTTGTACCCCCAAACCCTGAGCTCCTTACACCCCAAACAGGATGAATGCCTTGTCGACATCTTTTCTCTCCTTTGCACCGAAGATCAGGTCCTCCCCGAACACTGCGGGTATGGTAAATGAGGGTTTAGGGCTTTACACAAGTTCCGAAAATTAGGGGTACCTTACTATGGGGTCCTTATAGTAAGGATCCTACTATTCAGGGTACTATATTAGGGTCCCCTATGTTTGGAAACTCCCGTATGGGTGGTTTAGGTGTAGGGGTTGAAGGTTTGGGGTTGAGGGTTCAGGGTTTACGAGGTCCTAGGCCTAGGAGGGTTCAGGGTTATAGTCATAGTGTCCTAGGAGTTGGTGTTTAGGCTTGGAAGGTCTTAGGCTTCGAGTTTAGGGCTTCCAACCGTCGAAAACCGTAGGCACAGGCTCTAAAGCTGAGGGGTTTTGTGGGATTAGCCTGGGCTTTTAAGTAACCCGGGAGAAAAAAGTATCAACCTTTTTTTTCATAAGGGTTCCTTTAAGAAAAAAGTATTAAAGTATGGTACTCCAAAGCCCAGTAGAACTCCGCCCCGACCCTCTATCTACCGTTCGACCCTACATGCCTGCTGTCAGCGTTACAAAGCAAAGCAGGAAAGGATGATACGAGTACAGTGCCGATAGCCCCTGGAATGCGCAGCATCATGAGGGCAAAGGGTCTTCAACTCTGCAGAAGTTGGTTTAGGGTGTCCAGATCTGACTCTACACCTTATCTAAGCTATCCCTTACATAGTAGTGGGATCCATAACATAGGTTCAGACGGTTAAGGAATATTCCTCGGAATTTAGAGATCCGTATTCTGGGTGCAGTTCGTGACTGTGGCACACTTCAAGCCTGTTGGGGTCAGAGTTTTGGGCTCAGCATTTAGGTGTCCAGATCTAAAAGCTTTGAGACGTAGGGTCCCGTGAATAGCGGGTTTCGAGAAGGTTGCAAAGGTGGCTGAAATCTGGCTTGCCGCGTGTGTTGAAGACTTACCCCACCCTGAACCCTGACCCTCAAGTTGGGGTTTTGTGCGAACGTCTTGTCAATCGGTGACGGTTGGGCTCTGGCCCATGATTCAACCAACACAGAATGGCGGTTCCGAACTCGAAAAGATGGCTCTGGGACCCTAAACCCTAAACCCTAAATCGTTCGGTCCCTCCTTACCCACAAACCCTACGGAGGACTATCCCCAGGAAGGCTTCAATTCTGTCCTCGATGGTCACATGCTTCGCTGCCATGACTACCTGACAGGAGTTGCTAAATAACTACCTATATTATTTTGGGGTTCCTTGTTATATCTATAGTAAAATGGGGCCAAAACCCTATTCTAATTCTTAAGGCCCCTATATAAACCAACATCCAACATCCGCGCACGCAGCGCGCCAATGTGAACCCCCGAACCCCACCATCGGCTCCTGCACCGCACTTCTCGAAGCCTACCTGCACACCTAAGCCTAAATTAAATGTGGCACCGACATGCAGGGGCCTTAGCAAAATCAATAGGGCTTTGGGTCATGTTATAATATGTATTTGCAAGGGTTTCAAAGGAATACAGTTCTCAATTTCTAGACTCGAACCGCTTTACTGATACCCTCGGCTGCCCCCACTGCTGCGACTTCCACTCGACAAGACTACTGAAACGGTTTAGGGTTTAGGGTTTAGGGTTTGTAAGAACTGCCAGCACCCCCAATCCGCGCCTGCGGCGTTCGCAGGCGTCACGGGTCCAAACTGGAGCAAATGCTGCGGCAGGGATAAGCGAGAGTGCCTTCGCTTCTTGCTCGAAACCCCTAGAATCGCACGCCCTGACGAAGAGAGAAGCTTCCCAAACTTGCCAGACAGGCCCAAGATACAGAAATAAGCAAGATAACATGCACAGATGATTCGAGCAGGTTAACGCTTCTACGCGGATTTTAGGGCTTGGTGGAAGGAATCAGGAAGCTCGGCACAGCATAGCCAAGGTCAAGTTGCTTCGGCTTGAAACCCGAGGTGTCCTTCAGCCGGCCACGTCAAACGGTGCAGCCCTAGATTCAACACCAGGCCCCAGACTGAAGGTGTCTTGAGTCGAAGTGTGAAACGTACCAGCACTGTGAGTTTGACACTTCGACCACAGAGGCTGCAGATGGCCCGGATAGCAGCATCTGGGCAATAAGGAGTTCTCTTTCTCTGTGCCGATGATGCGGGCGTATGATCGCAGCAGCATCAGCAGCAGCAGCTCGCCAGTAGACTCCAGCAAGGTGGAGTAAGCCATACAGAGGCATGGGGCCATGGCCTCAGCTGTAGATTCTAGATTCGACTGAACAGGCTGGAGTTTGCATGGTCTGTTCAAACTCAAGCTACTATCGGGGCTTTTGATACCTACATCCAATACTTGAAAAGTAAGAGAGAGAAACGTAAAGACGTCTCCAGACCAGTATGGGGGGAGGACGGGGCAACGGCGCGGTAAATCACATGCTGGTGGCCCAGNGGGGGGGGGGTGGAGAGGACGCTGCGCCATATCTACTACTGAGAGGGGCTCAGGGTTTGGGTTTTCGGAGTTTTCGGCCCAAGCAAGATGCTTTGGCCCTTGGCCTAAGGCCCGAGTCGTAGCATTCAAAGGCCTTTGTTTAGACAGGCTCGCAGCTGCTGGACTTGCGTACCGGGTCAAGTGTTCCCACCTTTCAGGCTTTGGGATTCATGGTCTTGTGCGGGTTTGTAAGGGCGTTTTGGGCGTTTTGAGTTCAGTCGGAATTGGAAGCACGTAATGCCGCCCTGCTCATGTTGGCAGTTCGCATCCCGCATGCAAGCAAGCGCAGCCTTCATGTAAAGCTTCTAAACTGCTAAAGTGCGTAACCAGGTTTGTTACTGAAAGAGGTGTCCAACCATTGCGAGCGCATGCACTGCAAGATGCACTTCAGGTGCGAGAGGACATCAAGCACCACTTCCGAAGCAAACCGCAACGTCCTCGGTGATAATCATGGTGATGACGGATGTGGTTATCGTGAAGAAGACGAAGAGGATGACGGTGATGAGGGCAATCATTATCATCATGATGAAGTCATCACCATGATGACACGTTGTGCTGCTTTTGGCAATGAGGCTTACACGGTTTCTCGAGCATCAACACGTCAGGCGCGTCAAGCTTGAGTCGGACGTAGAATATCACTAAGACTTGGTCGCTGCTTTCGAACACGACCTCAGGTTCTATCACACCTGCTCATGAAGGCATACCGGCATCCAGGCTGTTTCACTCGTCAACAATCGGCAAAAGCTTGGACAGGCAGTGTTGATGAGTAGGTTGTACAATGCTAAGAAGTATGTCGACCCCAGACATACCGAAGAAAAATCTCCCTCACTCGCGATGGCAGTCCGCCCAAACATGAGTAGGACAAAAATAGCGCAACACTTCACAAAAGAACACCAGCTCGTAAACTTCTTGAAGCTTGACCCTGCTCAATCTTGATGAAAAGCCCGACATCTTACATGCTGAAAAACCAGAACCTGGTTCCGTCCCCTGGCCCTGAGGCATCCCGCCCATAGACAGCACGAGTCGATCCCGATTCGCGCCTCGTGGGACTCTCGGTCGTAGCTCGGGAGCCCTTATGGGGGGGAGTGCCTGCCCTAGCCCAAAACAGGTTAACCTTTTGAATCATGGTAGGTTTATATAAACCCCAAAAGGTTAAAGGTTAGCTACTCAGCCACTAAGATCCTCTTTTGGGTTCGGGGTCTAGGGTTTAGGGTTTCGGACTCCTAAACCCCAAACTGCTCCTTGGTCTCTGAGGTGTTCAATTTAGGGGGGATCTACGAGTTTAGGTTCTGGGACTGGTTTTTTCCATCTTGGGATCCAAGAGATGCTACGTCTTCTTCTACCGCTGCTACTGCTGTTACTGCTGCTACCGCTGCTACCGCTACAGCTAGCGCTACGACTACCGCCACGGCTACAGCTACGGCTGCAGCTGCTGCTGCTGCTGCCACTGCTACTGATTACTCAGTACTGATACTAATACTGACTGCTGCTGCGGGATCTACACCAGCGTGTGGGTTCAGCTTTCTGGTCAGATAAGACAACGTGACAACACCTAGCGCTGTACGAATGAAAGTATGAGCGATGATAGGAAGAGGAATATGTCCGCTGTAGAAAAACAGTAGGAACTATAGCGTTCATGGTCGGAAGACAAATTTCATAAGTGCTGACATGAAGCCACAAGTGGCAGTAGCAGCGTTAGGAGCCAGAGGAAAGATGGAAAACCATGTAGCAAGAGCAGCCCTGGTTTTTGACAGCAAGGGAAATATAGGGGCCTTAGCAAATAGAATAGGGTTTTGGGGCCCAGTATACTATAATTGTAAGAAGGAACCCCCAAAATGATGTTGATAATTATTTAAGCCTCTAAAGTAGTGAGTGCTTTGGGTTCACGACGTGATTCGTCGCAGTGAGGGCGGAGACCAAGTAACTAGCTTTGGTTGGCCGGGCCGGGTCCTCAAGCAATAGAACTCTTGAAAATGCAGTAACAGTTATGTAGCTGTCATGCAGTTGTGAGGCTGGTTTAAATGGTTTTATCGTAACAATGGCAGTAAATAGCGCCAGCAAAAAAAGTAAGTGGAGTCCACACAATGCCCACAAATCCCCCCTTCTTTTCCCGACCATGCTCCGCACGGTCGCTCTCACCCGTGGCTCAGTGGCAAGTGCACCTGTCACAGAAACCCATCAGCAACTACGTCGCAGGGCGTGCTTCGAAAGTGCGAATCTGCTGGCGCTTTGGGTTTCCCATCGCCAGATCAAGAGAAGGCAGGAAGCTATCTGTTGACTGTCGGCAAGAATCCGACAACATTGCTGCCTGCATCAACTTAAAAGCGCGTCTGCAGCTGAGCTCGCCGGTAAGTGCGCAAACTCTGCGCAGCCACCTGCTTGTGCATGGGACAACAACCGATGTCCATCCAAGATTGTCCGACCCCTCGAACGCGAAAAATTAATGAAGCTTCCTAGAATCTTCATGTAGCCCGAAAAGCATACCCTCTTCAAGCGCCGCGTAAAGATGTAGCTTTGGGGGAGCTACGAGTACTGGTCCTAAACCCTGAACGGCGTTTCCTGGCACCCTGCGGATGCTCACGCACGCCTGCTAGAAGCAGTAAGCGCTCGGTTTAGGGGTTTAGGGTTTAGGGTTTAGGGCTCAACTGGTCCCAAACAGACACCCGGCGCCAAGCCGCCAAGCAAGGAGTCTTGGAGAAATCCGACCAAACCCTAAAGGCCCTTTTAAGCCAAAAAAGTCTAAAAGCCTGAAGCCCTAAATCCCCAGAACCCCAAAACCCTAAAACCCGAAACCCTAAACCCAAAACCCCTAAACCCTAAACCCTAAACCCCTAAACCCCTAAACCCCGAAACCCTAAAACCCCTAAAACCCGAAACCCAAGGATCTCGAACCCCGAGGATGAAAGTAAGGCGATCCTACTTGGAGGCCCTTTTGACTTAGTAAGTAGGGTTACTGCCCTCCACCCCAAGACCCTTTTGTAAAATCCAGCAGGCCCCTACAGTATCATAGGGACCCTTAGGGGGGTAGGGGGGGTGGGGTGGTGGGGGTGGGGGGGGTGGTGCTTCATACCCATGTATCATACTTGGAGGCCCTTTTGACTTAGTAAGTAGGGTTAGTAAGGTGGGTTATGGGGGATTATAATATGGTTTCTAGGGGATACTAAGTAGACTTACTAAGTCAAAAGGGCCTCCAAGTNCTTGGAGGCCCTTTTGACTTAGTAAGTAGGGTTAGTAAGGTGGGTTATGGGGGATTATAATATGGTTTCTAGGGGATACTAAGTAGACTTACTAAGTCAAAAGGGCCTCCAAGTAGACTCTCACCCTGGAGGAAGGGAGAGTCAACTTCTGAGGACGCCTCCATTGTTAGGGTTAGGGCCCAAGGTTTCGGGTTTAGGGTTTAGGGTTTAGGGGTTTAGGGTTTAGGGTTTAGGGTTCAGGGCGTAGAGTCCTGGAAATCGTCAAAAGCGATTCTCCGAGGGATCTTGGACGTCGATATGAACATCTGCGCTGTGGATAAGAAGTAACTGTAAACTGTGGAAAATGTAGAGGCGCAGCAGATTTGGATTGCGCAGCCTCTTACGCACCGCTGGGCCGCAGTCTTGCTATAGGAGCCTTAAGAATTAAAGTAGGGTAGGGTTTGGAAATAGTCACGAGCAAGAACTTGTTGAACCCCTATCACGATGGGATGAACTGCTGGTCATGCTTCGTACCTGTGGCAGGAACTCGGCTTTAGTTTGGATTAGAGTGGTCCTGCAACAAACTCATCATAATGCAACCCTAAACCCTAAGCCCCTAAACCCTAAGGCACTCTGAACAACTTGTAGTTGGAAATCACCTAACTGTTTTTGTCCCTATACAACCCGTACTGCCCTCCACCCCAAGACCCTTTTGTAAAATCCATTAGGCCCCTACAGTATCATACGGTTGATGGACAAAATCCTGCATGACCCTAAGGACCCTAAACTATGGGAATTATGGTATATTCCTTGTAATGGGTAATGCAGGATTTTGTCCATCAACCGTAGGGACCCTTAGGGGGGATACTTGGAGGCCCTTTTGACTTAGTAAGTAGGGTTAGTAAGGTGGGTTATGGGGGATTGTAATATGGTTTCTAGGGGATACTAAGTAGACTTACTAAGTCAAAAGGGCCTCCAAGTAGGGACCCTTAGGGGGGTAGGGGGGCCTTCATACCCATAGTAAGGACCTGATAAGGCCTATTTAAGGAAGTATAGTCCCCTACCCCCCTCCCCCTTACCCCCCTAAGGGTCCTTATGACTACAGTAGACACCCTAGTACGGATCCTCATCAAGGCCAGCCTCCTCCGAACAGTAGTAGAGACAACCCGCAGGGTGATCCTATCAACAGTAGTAAACCCTAAACCCTAAACCCTATAGTAGTTGAGTGCACTCGAGAGTCCTACCAGCATCGTTAAAAACCCTCTTGTAGTCAGTTTTAGTAGCAGGGACTGCAGCAATTTTGAAGAGATAAGAACCGTCATGCCCACGTAAATGCCCACATCGACAGATACTCAGGCATTGAAGTACGAGCTACGGGTTTTCAGCCTCGGGGCAAGGGTGAAATTTAGGGAGTAAAAGAATATGAGGGCTTCATCTTATAAGTACAGGGCTTCGGTGAAAGTAATCGTTTTACTTTTCAGGGACTACAAGGGGACGCTAGTTAACGCTGCCGACCTCTTCATTGGGCTTATGGTGCCCCAGTAGGTATTAGGGTTCAGAATGGTTGAAGGCTTAGTAGACGCAAGACTGCCGGCGTACGGGCTAGTGATTCGAATCAAGTTCGCAGAAGTCACCTCGGCCAGCACGTGCACGGAGCTGTAGAGTAGCTGGGTTGGGAACGGACCGGTGGAGACGACGGGTCCGACATCACCAGACATCACTTCAAGAATCTCGACACTGCCATTGACAAGTGGCTAGACGATAGGATAAGCCCACCCTCCGTTGTGAAGAATGACCCGAGGAAGAACCAAAGGGCACTGTACGACTTTGCTGGCGCCATGATGCTTAGCATCATATCTACAATGAGTAGACGCATCGTCAGCATTGGTACCATGGTTTATTATCAGCCTCCACCCCCTCACTGAAGTCCTAAATTCTACAGAAATCCGAGGCCCCAAACAGCAAATCCCAACCCATAAACCTTCAACACCAAACCCGAAGCACGACACGCCAGGGCATTAGTAGACCCCGCGCCTACACGGCAGCTTCGGCGGCCGCCTGCGGGCTGAAAGGCTGCGAGAAGGACACATGCGAAGAAGATCGCGACGCCCCAAATCCCCGTCCTACAGTTCCTAGATCCTTAGATCGCTAAACCCCTGCTACGCCTAAACTCCCTAGATCCCTAAACCCTAAACCCTATAGTAAAGGGCGGTCGGCGTTGGATTATACAGTGCAATTCGAGTCTTCAGTCATGGGTTTTAGGTTTTGTGTCTTCGGGGTTCTACAAAGGTTTATGGTTAAGGGCTTTAGGGTTTAGGGTTTAGGGCTTTAGGGTTTAGGGTTAAGGGCTTTAGGGTTTAGGGTTTAGGGTTCAGGGCTTTAGGGTTCAGGGTTTAGGGTTAAGGGCTTTAGGCTTTAGGGTTTAGGGCTTTAGGGCTTTAGGGTTTAGGGTTTTGGGTTTAGGGCTTTAGGGTTTAGGGTTTAGGGTTAAGGGCTTAAGGTTCGAATCAATAGGTGTTCGGAAAGGCATTGAACTGCATTCTACGGTTGATTTCCTTTTGGTTGGAGGGGGGTGGATTCATGTAGACGCCTGATAAATGAATCCTCTTTACCCAAATCAAAGCAAAGCTCTTTTCAAGCATGTGAGTTCATCAATCGGAGGCCTAGAAAAAGGGGCCTAAATCATCATTAATTAACCCGAAATGCACGACCCATCTCACCCTACTCACCCTCCACCCCCAGAAAATAGATCACCTATAACTAAACCCGGCCCAACAGTGTCTGAGCTCTGTGTTGGTCTGGCCCCAGGGTATCGAACTGCCCCTTGGGTTTTGGAGTGTTTGTAAAGTTGTTTCAAGGCCCTTAAAAAAGCGGGCATTTATAGCGTGCGTAAAACTGTGGAAGGTTTTTCGGATTCCTATAGTGCTTCTTTAACATCGGCTACCGGTTTTGGGGGGTCCGTAAAACACGGATCCGCTGCTTGCTGTCGATAGCGTGGTCCACCTCGTCTGAAACACTCAAGCTTAACCCCAAGCACTACAACCGCAACATTGCAAAGCTCGTCCCTTTTGCAAAACCAACTCTTACCTCAGATAAGACCCTGCACAAACCCCGCGAAAACCTATCAATTCCCGTAGAAAGAAATCAATAATCCTATAAACCCTAAACTGTGGCCGCATCTCCTCAGCAGGCTTCTCGCCCATCTCTGCGGCCATCTCGGCGGCACGCTCCTCGCGCTGCTCCTTGGAAACCACCTGCACACGAGTTTGAGGTTCGTAACACTTACAATTGCTACTACTCACTCACCAGTACTGTTGCTGTTTGGAGAGCTTCAGGAATAGTTTCTTGTAGTTTTGGGCGGTTGGTAAGTAGGGCTTTTGGGCGTCCCACAGAATTCCAGCTTCGAATGTTGAAATTTAGGGCTCAATTTTGCGGGCTTGTTGGAGGTTGGGGGAGAAATTTGCAACAATCTCAAACTCTTAAGCTTGCACCCATTAGCCCTGAACACCTCAAACCCTAACCGAAGCCGCTGTGCCAAGCCTTGTAGCAACCACCCATCCACCACCAAGCAATGAAGCCGGCGACGACGCCAATGGNCATTAGCCCTGAACACCTCAAACCCTAACCGAAGCCGCTGTGCCAAGCCTTGTAGCAACCACCCATCCACCACCAAGCAATGAAGCCGGCGACGACGCCAATGGCCAGCAACCTGATATAGGCAAGTTCCATTTGTGCCCCTTGCAGCCATTTCAAAGCAGTGAGGCAGTGCCATAAGAGCGCCGTGTAGGCCTATAGTGGCCTAAGCAGCATGGAAGCATAAATAAGTATCAATATTATTCCTGAAAGTTCCGTATTATAGCAAAATTTATGATCCCAAACCCTATTCTAACAATTAAGGCCCCTGTAGGGCTTCCCAAGACCCGTCTTTCAGTCCAGAACATGCACCCCCTCGTTTAGGGTTTAGGGGTTTAGGGGTTTAGGGGTTTAGGGTTTAAGGGTTTAGGGTTTAGGGGTTTAGGGTTTAAGGGTTTAGGGTTTAAGGGTTTAGGGTTTAGGGTTTAGGGGACAACATAGTCAGCATCAGCCTGACTTGGATACTGCCCTGATGTATATAGATATATTAATTCCCCTCCTGCCGGGCCAGGGGGCGTGACGACGATGCCTCCGGCGATGCTGGCTCCGTAGAGCAGTGAGATGGCGAGCACGACACCTGCCGATTCAGCACTTGTCAAATGCTCCGGTAAGGGTCCAGCGTGTAAAGCGTATCATTTAAAGCTTAGGGCCTTTGGGTTTAGGCAGGGAATATGAGCAGTCAGCTTGGCAACGACGACCGGCAGAGTGCTTCAGAGACTAAAGGGTTCGTGGGTTTCAGGGCTTGGGTACTCTCAGCAAGCCAGGTCATCAACACATCACTTCGGTTGCCTGCTTGGATATAGCCATTAGTGCCCATCACCATCAGCTTGTTTGACCATCATCAGTAATGTTACTGTGATTTTCTCATTCACGATTCTCGCCGTCAACTTTATCAGACTTTATCCATATAATAACATCATAGTCAGTCTCAACCATATGACAGCTCAGTCATGCGCGCGCCCCGAGCAGCAGGGGCATCTTCTGCTTCGTGTTGAGCAATGTAATCACCCGCATCGCCATCACCATCGCCGTCACAATCATCGTCATCATCGTCATCATCACATATCATCACGGCCAGCGCCATCGCAATCCTTCTGACCACCATGGTTACCATGATCATCATCAACAACAACGACGACGACAGCCTCATGACCATCACCATCTGCATTGCCATCAGCATCATCAGCATCCTTGCCATCATCACTGCCACCATCATCACCAAGCGGTGTACATTTCCGTCATGCTACCCACAAGCTGAGACAGCAAGCCTTTCTACCCAATCACTACACGCACATTCGAGCCGCGCAATGAACGGAATCAAGAACCCCAAACAATGAAGTCTAGTTCCTTAAGAATCAAGCCCTGAACTCTACACCCCAAACCTAAAGCCCCAGAGTATGAACTCTAAACCTAAACCATAAACCGAAAAAAATCCTCGGACCGGCCTGGCACGGCCACGAACATCACCAAGATGTAGATGAGGGGCACCAGACGCCTTTGTTTTGGGGGGCTTTAGGATTTAGGGCTCTTATAGGGCTCTTAGATCTCGTAGAGTTGGGGTGTTCGGCCTTATCACGGTTTGAAGAAGTGTTTAGGGTTCGAAACGAGGTTATGATGGGTTCAGAACTTGTGTTAAGGGTGTGTCTATGCAAGCTTTACGGTTCAAGCTTTTGCTGGTCAGGGTTTGCGGCGCAGGGAAGCAACCCTGTCGAAGGCTTCGGTAGACGGACCAGAATGACGACCCCCCAGCCTGGAAACAAAGCGAATCCGCAACTTGGTTGCAAGCCTGAATTGTAGACTTGGCAGGACCTCCTCTCGACCCCTCAACAAGGAGGGCCCCCAAAGAGTGATGCCCAGCTGCCAGTAGGAGGCATAGAATCCCAGCAAGCAGGCTGCCTTGATGGGAATTCGTCGCATGAAAGGCACCGGAAACCAGATCCTGCGCTTTTTCTACAATGGCTTTAGAGGGTAGGGTGTTCTTACTGTTTCTGTGTGATGCCAGAAAGCGGGTTACAAGGTGGCATAGGAGTTCTCACAGGATTCTAAGACCTCTCTGTGTCTAAGGTTCTTCGAGGTATCTAGAATATTGCATCCACGCCCTTATTATCGGGCTTTACGGAACTTTTGGACAAAAACTAAACCCTAAACCTTTTTACGCGATGTATGAAAAGCTTCTTTTAAATCCAACCCAGAAGCAAAATGCCGATGATGTTGAAGAACAAATGCCTCGCGATCGTCCGGTTCAGTGGGGCAGGGAGTATGTCTTTTGCCAGCGGCTGCACCAAAAACACCCCCCACCCATCCTACACCAAAAAGCCATGCTTACCAAAAGCCCGCAAACCTCCTAGAAGAAAAACAGTCTAAAAGGATGAAGTTCAATTGAAAACCATTGTACCCCTACAACCCCGAGCAAGATGCACAAAGGCGATCTGCAGGCTGTCAGGCTTCATCCTCGGTTCACCAGTTCGGCGTGGCGTTTAGGGTCTGCACCAAGGGGCCGAAGCTGGGCTACTTTAGTGTTTACTTTACACCTATGGTGAATCCCAGAAAGTTGGAACATGGATTTAGGATGATTGTTGCGGGGATCCCCCTATTCCTTACCTTACGGGCAGGAGGAGAATGATGTTCCAACTTTCTGGCTTCTACTGTAAGCGCTTAAACCGTGTTCACGCAAACCACTGCAAGATCCCCTCAACCCGAAACCCCAAAACCGAATAAGAACCCAAACAACCCCCCTCGTTTAGCCCCGACCCCCTAAGAAGCCCAGCATCACTGCGAGGGCGGCCAACATAGATGTGAACGTGGTACCTACGGCGGAAAATCAACGGCTTAGGGTTTGGGGGGTAGGGGTTAGGATTAGAGTCTAGGCAAACGGTTTAGGGTCTAAGGCCCAGGGTTTAGGGTTTCAGTTTTTCACTCTAGGGGTTAGGTTTTGAGGGTTTTTTTTTTGCGGGGCTTATGGCTTAGGCTAGCGGCTAAGGGTTCCTACTTTCCTACATCCAGCTGGATGACTTTACTTGCCCGTGAGCCCTAAGTGTCTTTCCAGCCTTTGCAGGCGAGTGCCCCTCATCATGGAACCTTTGATGTGTCACCAGATCCTGCCAAGCTACCGATGTTTGCCCCAAGAGTCATG
>BGNK01000388.1:180914-213656 GCA_003297005.1 Symbiodinium sp. clade A Y106
AGTTGAAAGGCATCCATCTCAAACACTGCAAAACCCTGAAGCATTGCAACCATTGCTTATAGGATGGAACATTTTTTGAGAGAGAGGCCGTCCGACGTGGTCTTCTTAGTCCCTGCGAGCGCTGCCATCTCCACAATTTGGGGGCTGATACAGGCACGAGAGCCTGCACTCTCCAACAGTTTGTTCACTCACAATCCCGTGAGAGCTGCTGCATCCTTCCTGGTCAACGAAGCCCAACACCCCTCAAACCATGGGACCTTCGACTTTGTCTTTGTTAGGAAGCCCTACACCCTCGTTCAAGGCGACCGACTGAGCTTCCATCGAATCCCTGACTGAGCACTTGGACTTCAACCGCATGTAAGCCGACAACCGTTGAGACCGTACACAGTTTTTCTGCCTTCACCGCAGCGTCCCGGACAATAAGTACACTGGGTGTCCCCCGTCCCATCCCGAATGCGTGTTCAAGGGCCCGATCAAACTCGCGCGCAATGGCCTTCCCAGTCGTTGCCCGTGCTCTTCACAGGCGTCCATTCCGGAATGCTGCTTCCGTTCAATCTTGCCGAATCACTAACAAGATCAGTGGATCCTTTGCCCGTCGTGAAGCTTCGGGACGTGAGAGGCCATAGGGTTTCAGGTTGGGGTTACGAGCCCCGATAGGCGTCTTGGCTGTCTTGGGCCCTAAACCCGAAACCCTTTTTAAACATCCTTAAACCCTAAACCCGAAACATCCCGAAACCCTAAATCCTAAACTTTGTTCAGCAAGGTTGGCACCCTGGCCTGCCCGGCCCCGACCAGGCCAACCACGATCGAGGTGCTCCTAGACAGCGAAGCTCACGATTACAGCTGTGTTTAGGGTTTAGGTGTGGGGTTTTTCCGTGGAATAGCGAGTAGCCGACAGTATCTTGCAACAGGATGTGTCGAATGCATCCAAAACAGCCAGCTTGCTCCAGGATAACAGCTTGGGGTTTAGGGTAATGACTTAAGTGAACGGGAGTGGAACGTGTTCCGGTACCGGGTCTGACGTGGGTGCTACGGTTCCCATGTTTGTGGGGAGGGGCGCTGGCGTACTGGTCAGNTGAACGGGAGTGGAACGTGTTCCGGTACCGGGTCTGACGTGGGTGCTACGGTTCCCATGTTTGTGGGGAGGGGCGCTGGCGTACTGGTCAGCCTTTCGCCATCGATTGCCAGAGATTAATGCCGTGGGCGGCCTTTGCCTTGAGTTTGGGCCAGTTTAGGGTTTGGGGATCACCTTGCAGCTCAGCATACATCCCAAGCTCCAAATCTGTACATGCATGATCCTCGACACCTGTGCGCAGTTATTGCTGGCCGCGTCTCGTGGAGGAGGACTGAACCAGGACGGTCGCCAGAATGCCCACCATCAAACCTGCAAGTGCGGCAGCCGATCCCGAAAGCCTCCACCCGAACCCAAACCTCCTGAACCCAATGCTTGTCGAAGCGCCTCGACCGAGAACAGCTTAGATTTCACTATGTCACATTACAAACCATATCGTAACATGGCATATCATACCGTATCATACCATATCGAATCATATCATATCATATCATGTCATATCATGTCATGCCATAGCAAATCATAGCATATTGTAGCATGTCACTGTGTATGGTCGTATACCATATCACATGTTATATCAGATTGTGTTTTATACGTATCTATTTTGATATTGTGTTAAGTTGCATGTTATTTAAAAACAGCCTTGCCTGTCACAGGGTTGTCCACAATCGTGAAGAGGTCTCCTGACAGATGGAAGATTTAGGGTTCAGAATGCCGGGTTTAGGCTTTAGGGGCCTGAGATATTGTTTGTAGTAATGTCACCGTAAGGCTCAGGCTTGATTTATGGCTATCTTACCATTTTAGTTCATACTTCATGTAATATAGCTAGCACTATTCCCCAGTCAGTTCATGTTTAACCGTCTAGTTCTTAATTCATTCATTAGAGCCTGCCTCCTCCACTCATGAAGGCTCTTATACCGATTAGATCTCGTGGACCTTCTGTGCACTGGGGCAACCCCCGGGAGCTGTGAACCCAAATCCCTCAAGCCAAAAATCCTAGAATCCCTAAATCCTAGAGTCCTAGAACCCTAAACCCTAAACCCAAAGCCCTAAATCCTAGAGTCCTAGAACCCTAAACCCTAAACCCAAAGCCCTAAATCCTAGAGTCCTAGAACCCTAAACCCTAAACCCAAAGCCCTAAATCCTAAAACCCCTGACGGGTTTCGGGCTTGGGGTTTCAGACCCCGGGGCCCCAAATCCAAAAACCCCCGAACCCTGGGGTTCAGGGTTTCGGGCTTACTCGAATCCAGGGTTTAGGGTTTAGGGTTTAGGGTTTAAGGTTTAGGGTTTAGGGTTTAGGGTTTAAGGTTTAGGGTTTAGGGTTTAGGGGTACCCAGCCTGCACCTTTGCCTCCGAGCACAAGGAAAGAGCTGCCCATCATGTCCAGTCCCATCAAGAACATGTAGATTGAGACGAGGACGCCGATGATCCTNACCCAGCCTGCACCTTTGCCTCCGAGCACAAGGAAAGAGCTGCCCATCATGTCCAGTCCCATCAAGAACATGTAGATTGAGACGAGGACGCCGATGATCCTGACAGGAGGCTGTGACTCTAAAATCCCCTACTTACATAATGCACCTTGAATTAAGGAGGGACCCTAAACACGATTCAACATAAGTTCCTTAATTCATGGGTTCTGCAGTCTCTAGGAGCACGCCGACGCTCCTGAGGGTCGTGTAGAGGATGAACTCGGCCTGTCACAGGGCTTAACAGCGGCTTGTGTTTGCTGGAATCGCCCCCTTTTTCCGCTCGCATATCGCCATGGGGTTTAGGGCGTAGGGTTTGCGGAACACTTGGCGTTAACGAAGGTAAGTGGGGGAATCCCAAATAGGAAACCTGATATCAGGATCCTGAACCACACGCTAGTCCGCAGCCGTCTGAACAATTCATAATGGTAATCCCGTGTAGCCTACAAAACACTCTGAAACCCCCTTAACAACCTAGCACGACAAATAGGGCGCCATGCTGCTTTCATCCCACGAGACTCATGCCTAAACACGAAAACACGAAACCACAAAAACGACTATAATCATCGTCATCAACTGCATGCACCCTTCTAGAACCCTTCCAGAACCCTTCTAGTTATGGAATGATGGAATCCTTGTAGAACCCTCAGAACCCTGAACCTTAAAAGACAAAAGAAACGCCTGGCTCTGAGGCTTTGCGGCGGCGTCGTCAGCCATGGCGCCAGATAAGAGGCGAAGGAAGGGGGGGGCGGTTTGTAGGTGCTTGATCCGAGAACTTCGAGGATGCTAGCTTTCGGGTAGGGAGGTTTCCTGAATGTGTGCCCTAAACCCTAAACCCTAAACCCTAAACTCTAAACCGTGCTTCGAGTCACTTCAGAGTTTAAGAGTTTAGTGTAGAGGGCTTGGGGGCCAGAGTACAGGGGTAAGGGTTTAGGGCAGAGGGCTTAGGGTATAGGCTAGTGATCCGAGAACTCATAGAGGACCCCATTCAAGGGTCAGGTAGGGAATATACAGCCATGCAGGACGGCACAGGCTTTTGGACGCCTCAATCATTAGACTCAGGTTTTGGGGTGTGGTAGAGTTCAAGAACATGTGGTCGCCTTAAGTCCTTAAGGAGGCTTCATTACCATATGGGAGTTTCCGAAAATAAGGATATAGTACCCAAAATAGTAGGATCCTTATTATAAGGACTCCCAAATAAGGTACCCCCTATTTTCGGAAACTCCCATATAGGAATGCATCGTGCAAGTTCGAAGGGCTGGAAGTTTCATCCAAGAGCCCGGCAATGCTTAGACTCGGGTTTCGGTGGTTTTCTACAGTTACTATGAAGGTAGGAGGGGACCCTAAGTGTAGACTGCTACTAAGTATTCAGATCCCAGTGTTACCCTAAACCCTAAACCCTAAACCCTAATCCCTAAACCTAAACCCTAAACCCTAAACCTAAACCCCGGAAGCGCCTGAGAAGGGCACCCGGGCCCCTAATTCTAGCAAGCCCGACCGAGCCCCTGCTGTAGGGGCCTTCATAATTAGCAGAGGATTCAGGGTTCCTTTAAAGGGATCCCTAAAAGGGGTCTATAGGGGATCTATAACACGGTTCTATAATGTAGGGGCCTTAATAATTAGCATAGGATTCTGGGGCCCATCATACTAGAAATACAGTAAGGGTCCCCCAAAATAGTGCAGGAAATTATTGAGGCCCCTATATTAACACAAGCGTATACAATCCCCGCATCAAACAATCAATGGAACATCCTTGGCAAAAGCCGCGAAAACCTAAAATCCATATTCTGCTGACAAAATTCTCGGAACCCTAACCCGAAAGCCTCAACCCTGAACCCTAAACCTTAAACCCTAAGCCCCTAAAACCTAAACCCGAGACCCTTGAGCCGTAAAGAAGCCCCAAGACAAATCGAAACGGAAGATATCAGAGGCCTCCCAAAGGCAAAGGCCCCAGGAGCCATGACCTCCGACTGATAGCTCGTTCGGGAAATAAGAAAAGGTGGCCTTAGTAATTAGCAGCGTTCCTTTAACGGGTTCCTTTTAAAGGGTTTAGGGTTTCGGGTTTCTGTTAAAGGGGTCTATAAGGAGCACCATAATGACTACAAGGGTTGAGACTAGGGGCATTAATAATTGGAATTGGGTTTGGGGGGATTCTATACCATAATTGTAATAAGGAACCCCCAAAACCCTATTCCAATTATTAATGCCCTACATCAGGGCCTCCCACTCGACACTACGACCAGAACCATGACCACCTAATCCACAACGACGACAGTTTCTCGAGGCCACTGCTACTGCTACTGCTGCCATTGCCACCCTGATTTAATGCTAAGCAACATAAACACCAACCCTATAAAACCCTCGTGTATCACCGATAGAACCCAATCTAAAAGACGTGCATAGCAACAACTACAACCCTGCGCCTGCGCCTCTCGCAGGCGTCGCGGATCCAAACTGGAGCCACTGCTGCAGCAGGGAAACCCTGAACCCGAAACCCTAAACCCTGAAAGCCCTAAAAGCCCTGGAAGCCCCTATCCCTACACCCTAAAATCCCTAAACCCTAAACCCTAAATCCCTATACCCTAAAATCCCTAAACCCTAAAATCCCTAAACCCTCGGCTTCTGCCCGAATCGCTCCGAAGCCTTGACACCCAAGATCCTCAGACCCCGAAGGAGTCTCTTAGGACCCCCAAAAAGCAGATAAGCAAAAATAAGGTTAGGGATATCCCGTATAAAACCCCCATATACTGAAGCCCAATAAGGTAGGGATATCCCTATAAAATGCTTATGCTTATGTGCCTTTTTGGGTCCCTATCTCTGAAGCCAAACCCATGAGCACGAAACCCCGAAGCGGTAAAACCCTGAAACCCTTGGCCCTGACGAAGGCAAGGCTCCCCCGAACTATTTCGAGATAGGCTCCGAAGAAAGGAAGCATTTAGGGGTTTAGGGTTTTTGGGGTTTAGGGTTTAGGGTGTAGGGTTTAGGGAAAGAAGCAGGGAAGACATGAACCCATTGCTTGAGCAGATTGGGGCGTTACGTAAGTTCTGAGGTGGGGTTTCGAATTTGTCAACAACTCTGATTCCAATGATTTGCACGCTAACCAGTTCAGGCTTTTCGGGTTTGAGGTTTAGGGAGGTGCAACTTTTCTTCAAATCTCTGCAGGCAAGTCTCTGACCTGCTGTGCTACTGGAAGCCGCCAAGGTCGCCCTTTGGCGCTCATAGCTTTGGGGTTTAGGGCCTTTAGGGTACGGTTTAGGGTTTAGGGTTTAGGGTTTAGGGCCTTTAGGGTTTACGGTGTAAGGCTGTCAGGTTGCTGCTGCATACGGCTTAGGGTTGGAGGGCTTGACTTTAAGGGACTGTGAAATACGTGCATGGCTTGGCCTCGTCGGCTCTTGTGTCTTGATGAAGATGTAGGACGACAACATCGATCATAGCCGGAACTGTTTTGAAGCGAGTGGTTGATTCCCAAGACAATGACAAGTCAAGTGGACCCAGCCGCGAGCAATTTGGACCACACTGAAATATGCGTAAAGAAAAAGCAACCCCGAACGATATCTCGAAGCCCCACTGGTACACAAGAGTGGTCGACAAAATGCTCTACCTAAAAAACACCCTAAAGGAAGTTCCACTGACTAGCTGTACATGCTTGGCACTCCTACATGCGTCGCTTCACATACTCCGAAGTCCGCCAGCGACAGCTCTTGGACCTTAGATTTGAGACGCGAGGTTTCAAAGATGTGTTCGCGGGGCTTGGTGCATGGAGGTTCGAAGCTTGCCGTAGCCGTAGCTGTAGCCCGTAGCCGTCGTCGTCGTCGTCGTAGTAGCAGTAGTAGTAGCAGTAGCAGTAGCAGTAGCAGTAGCAGGAGCAGTAGTAGCAGTAGTAGCAGTAGTAGCAGTAGTAGCAGTAGTAGCAGTAGTAGCAGTAGTAGCAGTAGTAGCAGCAGCAGCAGCAATGGCAGTAGCAGTAGCAGTAGCAGTGGCAGTGGCAGTGGCAGTGGCGGTGGCAGTAGCAGTGGCAGTGGCAGTGGCAGTGGCAGTGGCGGTGGCAGTGGCAGTNTGGCAGTGGCAGTGGCAGTGGCAATAGCACAGTGGCAGTAGCATTGGCCAAACCCACTGCAAGCCTTCATAGCACCCCGAAGCGAACAAAGCTCTACGAACATCTCAAGGCCCAAGCCCAGGGGACTATGTAGAGGGCTGAATACTGTTTAGTGACTAGAAGTGTCGAAGTGACCCCTATGTTTCTACTGCACGAGGACGTACTAGAGTCCAAAGTCCCTGAGGGCTTACTCCGACATGAAGCAACTCTCAGCATGCAAACCCTAAACACGACTACCTCAAAACCGAACTCTTCCTTACAAGAATCTTGCCAGAACCTCAGACCTCGTGCGGAACTCTTCGCCCTGAACAGCTGGGCCATCCAAGAACCCGCACGCAGTGCCACTCCGAAGAGACCTGTTGCGCTTCGCGCAGCTCCTCGAGACCAAACACGTGTGCTTGTATCTGTTTGTGACTGCTAGCCTCGACTATGCGACGGTTGGGGTGACCATGGCGATGATGACGATGCTGGACGACGAGGACGAGGACGGGCCACGGCGAGGACGATGACGCTCTGAAGTCTGAAAACCAAAAATCAGTCCAGAACACTTTCCAAACCGGAAAGAACACCCCTAAACCCTAAACCCTAGACCCCTAAGCCCTAAACCCTAAACCCCATCATTTGAAACCCCACTAAAGACGCTGTCATTCCTCCAAAAGCCCGCAAGACCGCTGAGCAAAAAAAAGAACTCTCGGACCGCTAAGAGTCCTGGAGGCGCATCTCGCTTCGCTCAAGGAGCTCTGCCACCGGCCGACCCATCTGAAGGCGGTTGAGGGTTGAGGGTTGAGGGTTTAGGGTTTAGGGTTGAGGGTTTAGGGTTTAGGGTTGAGGGTTTAGGGTTGAGGGTTGAGGGGGGTTTAGGGTTTAGGGTTGAGGGTGTGTAGACAGTGTGCGCGCGGTGGGTGCGCTTTTTACTTTAGGAATAGGGGCGCACCCACTAATCGCGCGCTTGCGTCAGCATGTAGTCCCACCCCAGCCACCCAATGGAAAGGTTTTTGTTGTAGCGTTTATATGCATTCCAGGGCATCTGTAGGGGTTGCAGGATCTCGTGGATTCTTGGTGTTGTAAAGGATCGGTCCCAACCTTGGAAAGAGCTTTATAATCAGAGGCCTACATCAACCCTAAATCCTGAGATGGGAGTTTCCGAAAATAGGGGACCCTAATATAGTACCCCTAAATAGTAGGACCCTTAATATAAGGACCCCAAAATAAGGTACCCCCTATTTTTCGGAAACTTCCAGATAGAATCCTTAGATTCAACTAAGCATGAGCACTTCAGAGAGCCTCACAAAACACTACTTACCTTTGGTTAGCACAAAGTGGAGGAATGGGGTACCATTAGAACTACTATTACTACCATTCTTCCATTCCCTACTAACCAAAGGTAAGACTACCGAAACATGTGCTTAAACAACCCTACAAGGATCGAAGGAAAGACTACAAGGATCTTACAAAGACCCTTTTATCCTAAACCTGTGCCAATGGCTCCGAAAACCCGAACGCCCAAACGTCCAAAGGCCTACGGCCCCGAAACTCTCTGCCTCAAACCCTCCAGGCCCCAACCACTCAAAAACCGCTAAACTCAAAGGCCCTATTAAGAACTGCCTTTTCATAGAACCCTTTAAGGAACCCGTTGAGGGTTCGATAGCTCGATAATCGAGTTTTACAAGTCCTCAACCGCTCTCAAGCCTCTGAACCCTAAAAACAGCAGAGGGGGTATCTCCAGACCCTAAAGCCCTAAACCCCTTAACCCTAAACCCTTAACTATCTTAAACCCTACATTCCTAAACCCCTAAACTATCCTAAACCACTCTCCTAAACCCCTAAACTCTCCTAAACCCTAAACTCTCCACAAAGCTTCTTTGGGCCTCGGCATCCCTCCGATTCTGCGCTGCCTGGGCCTGGCGACGAAGGAGACTTTGCTGCCGTGGTGAGTCCAGGGTTCGGAAGGCTTAGTAGCTGCCTTAATAAGTAAGCTGCATAATATAGGGGCCTTACTCATTAGAACAGGGTTCCTTTAAAGGGTTCTGTTTTAAAGCGGCCATCTTAGGATTTTCGGGTTTAGGGTTTAGGGTTTAATAGAGGGTCCTGAATACTTAGAATAGGGTGTTGGGGCCAATTGCACTATACTTTTTAATTCAAGAAACCCCCCAAAATAGTATAGGTAACTACTTAGCCCCCTTTCTTTACTCTGGTGAGTCCAGGCTTCAGAGGCCTTCGGGTTTTCGGGTTTAGGGCCTAGGACTTCGGGCTTTGGGCGGCGTAGGGCTTGGGGACTTTCGTGTTGAGGAGCTGAGACAAAAAATAAAGCTCAGGAGTTTAGGGTTTAGGGTTTAGGGTGTGTCGATGCTCCGCGCACACCACCACGAGAGACGTGTGTTGTGGTGTGCGCCTAAGTGAAATAATTAAAATTTGTGGCATCCTAAAGGGCGCGGCCTTCCGAGGTTGAGGTTTGTGATCGGGTCTGGCGGGGGCCCTGTTGCTGCAGAATGTGGCCCCACTGGGTACAATTTTTCGAAAGGAATGGCAGGGCAGGGCCACTGGACAGGGCAGGACAGGGCAGGGCCCCACTGGGCAGGGCAGGGGGGGTCGCTTCTGACAGTCAAGGGGGCGCCCGGGACTGCCTGGATCCTAGGGGCCAGGCCAAGCCTTTCGGGAATGCTTGGAGGCTGGGCCAGGGCAATTTGAAGGGACACCGCCTGCGGTGCTGGGGCTCCTCCGCTGCGACTGTCGCGCCAGCTCCGGAGCCAGCCTCGCTGACGCCTCGGCACGCTCGCTGCTGCTATTCGCAGCGCCCGCAGCTCGCTNGGGGCTCCTCCGCTGCGACTGTCGCGCCAGCTCCGGAGCCAGCCTCGCTGACGCCTCGGCACGCTCGCTGCTGCTATTCGCAGCGCCCGCAGCTCGCTTCAGTTTAGGGTTTAGGGTTTAGGGACACCAAATGGGACTTGCCGAAAATTAGGGGTACTTTATTTCGGGGTCCTGACAATAAGGATCCTATTTTTTGGGGGTACTATGTTAGGGTCCCCCTATTTTCGGAAACTCCCAAATCAAAGTTCAGGATAGGTTTCAAGGATTGAACATCTTCCCGGCAGACGTCTCTTTCTTGCAGAAGGGGCTACCAGGCTCTCTTCTATTCTTCTGTAAACCTCACTCCAAGACATACAAGATCAGCCTCTCACACTTCCCTGATTCTTCTGAAACTCTCATATCAGATTCTGTATTATACTAAACGGCATAGTTAGGAAGCTAAGGTATAAACAAGGTATTTAGGCTTCGTTTATGCCCGCCTTGCGCCAGGATTTTGGGGCGGTTCTTTTTCTGCAATTACAGTGGGCAACCCCATGGAACATGTTTTCTGAATATGGGCTTAATGTGGGGGCCTTAATCATTACGATAGGGTTTTCAGGGTTCCTGATAAATTAATTATACTATAATATACCCCGAAACCCTATTCTAATTATTAAGGCCCCTACATTAAAGGCCTCGGGCTTTGAGTTTCAGCATCCTGTGCGCTTGCTCGGTCCGTCGAATGAAGGCTCCCTCCCCCAAGTACCAAGCCTGAACCCTAAACCCCTAAGCCCCTAAGCCCCTAAACCCCTTAACCCTTTAACTTAAGCCCAAAACCCTAAACCCAATTATAATTAACCCCAACTAACCCCCTAAACCCTAAACCCCGAAAACCCTAGGCCCTAAACCCTCTAGCCCTAGACCCCCACCCACTTAACCCCCCAACCTTGCGACTGCCATATCAACGTGCCAGTCTACATCTGCAAACCGGCAAAATAGATGGCGGCTTAGGGCTTAGGGCCTGGGTTTAATTTAGGGCTTAGGGTTTAAGGTTCAGGGCTTAGGGTCTGGGGTTTAGGGTTTAGGGTTTAAGGTTCAGGGTGTAGGATTTACGGTCGGAGCCGCAACAGCAAGAAGGGGCTTCCTGTTTCAGGTTTTCGGGTTTCAAATTCAGAATAGGGTCAGTGGATTGTAAGGGGACTACAAAGGAATACTATTTCGAAATGATTCCGACTCCTTCATTTACCACACACCGACGCTCTGCATTTCTTCCTCGGAAGCTACGGTGCCCGTTGGGCGGGCAGTGGCGCCGACAGGATGTGCGGCGAGCTCGAACCAAGGAAATGCGCAGAACTCCCTGTGAGCAACGTAGCGGCCGAGAGATGCTTCAAGGAAACCCTTCCAACATAGAAACTTGAATGCAACATACCCCAAACCCTGTTGAAATCAAGGCCCCTACACTATTGCGATTGGTTCGGCTCACCTTTGAAACTCGCCAACCAAGCTCGAAAGTACGTCTAAAGGCGCAACGCGATGCACCCCCAGCTCTTTTTCCGGTGACCTGTCTTGACTTCAGCCTCAGCTTCGTGAAGACTGGACCCGAAGGGCATAATGGGCTTATGGTCCATGAACCCCAACCCTAAACCCTGACCCCGAAACCGAATGCCCTCTGAGCCTTCAGCCCAAAACCCTAGACCAAGCCCTAAACCTTGAACACTACACCCCAAAGCCCCAAACCCCTAACCCGAAAAGCCTTACACGCTTCAGTCGATGCTGCACTTGCCAGAAGCCAGGGTCAGCTTCGAAATCCGGGGCGCAAGTTCGTTGCCTTACAATAGCTCCTGAAGACAGCAACCAACAAGAGACTACCTATGTTTAGAATAAAGAACCCTCAGCTACTGCCCCTTATAGCACCCTGGTGCAAGCAGCACCTGCAGAAACCTCATATGCAAGAATCATCGCTGCGTCGCTTCGGGAGCAAGCATGTAGGGTGAAACTGCTACTCTGTCTTCGTTTGGCCGTCGACCCACCTGCTTCAGCTCAGGGCATCGAGGACTGTGGCTTTCGGGGCCATAGGGTTTCGGTCACTATGAGTGGGTGGGGGCGGCCCTACCTCATCAACACGCATAGCCACAACCAATCGAACAAGCTCTAAGATGCTGCCCCAAACCCGAGGCCCTACGGTAAATGGCCTCCAACATAAGACATAACCCAGAAAGTAGAAGTCGAAAGACACCACGAATAGCGCAACGTCCCAACACCGAAACCCCCGAAACACATAAACCCTAAACCATGGTCTAAACCCTTATACCCTAAGCCCCGAACACATAAACCCTAAATCTAAACTCTAAACCTAACCTCTAAACCCTCAACTTAAACTCTGAGCCCAAAACTCTAAACTCCAAGCGCCCCAAACCTACTTGTCCTTAAGAATCGGAGGCAAGGACTCAGTGATACTCTCCTTTGGCAGCTTGGGGTTAGGGTTTAGGGAGTTTAGGGAGTTTAGGGAGTTTAGGGAGTTTAGGGTTTTAGGTTTTTAGGTTTTTAGGGTTTAGGGTTTAGGGTTTTAGGGTTTTAGGGTTTTAGGGTTTTAGGGTTTTAGGGTTTTAGGGCTTAGGGCTTAGGGTTTGGGGGTGTCGGGTTTGGAGTTTGGGGTTAGGGGGGCGGCCTATGCCTTGAATTGAGGGTGTATCGAGGTGACCCTGGCTCACGTTCTGTTCAAGTACTAGACCCCAGAGTAACCTAAGAACCAACAGGGTGCCCTTTTTGGTTTAAAGGGGCTTATAAGGGAACCTGAACCCTAAAAAAAGGGAATAAGGGCCTACTCTAGAGTAAACAAGGCCTCAGAGCACGCAGTGAGCACTGAAAGAAAGTCTCATGAGATTCAGCAGAACTTCCCCTGAAAACCAGCGAAAGCAAGACGAAACTAGCTCCAATACCCGAAACCCTGGTATCCTGAACCGTAAGAACCAGTTCAAACAAGATTTTACAGTCGCTGTCCTAACCCGACACCCCAGACCCTCAACCTCAACCCTCACACCCGAAGCCCAAACCCCTAAACCCTAAACCCTAAACCCCTAAACCCTAACACCCCAGACCCCCCAAACTCTAAACCTACCTCCATTCATCCCACCTTCTGGGAGCGAAGGCCCGGCTCATCATGGCGGAGAATCGGCAACAGTCTGCCCTGCTTGCTCCTGCTCCTGCGGCATAGGGTTTAGGGTTTAGGGTTTAGGGCTCAAGGAATCGGGGTCTAGGGCTTCGTGGCTCTCGGGTTTAGGGTTCTAGTTTTTCTTGTGTGTTTAGGGTTTAGGGTCTGGGGCTTTCATGGCGTCAGTGTGAGCTCTAAAGCCTAAAGCGTTCGAGAACCGCTTGAGGCCTGCTTCGCCGGGAAGAAGGCCAAAAAAGGACAAAGTCACATCCCATGACCGCGAATTCATATAGGGGTCTGAATACTTTTTCTAATAAGGTTTTGGGATCTATTTTACTATGGCTAGAGTCCTAAAGGGTTACGAACGCTGCCGGATGTGACTGTCCCCAATGGTGCTGGCGGCGTCTGAAGCACGTCCAGCTACCCACATGTGATGGTACCAGCATAAATAGCCGTTACGTCCCTATAGGTTATTGGAGCGATCTTGTGTAACTCTTTTGCAACTGGAATCGTTGAGTCTGCGAAGAGACCCACAACAGTCTCGCCATGAGCTGTGTCTTACACATTGGCAGCCTCTCCGGCGTGCTCCAAGGTGTGCGTCTGCACTTGCCGAGCTAACCCTAAACCCTAAACCCTGAACCCTATCTCTTCACTCAGCAATCTTGAGCACGTCTTGCGAGCGTCTTAAGCACTCAAAACTGCATAATCTGGTTCAAACTGCTGGAACACCAAACTCTTTTCACATCGTTTTTAGCAGCATGCCCAGGTCGTGTATGGTGTCAATGAACGATAGCATAATAATAATACTAATAATAGTAATAATAATACCAAACAGTGGTAAAAAAAATCATGTCTTACACTGTAGATGAAAACATAACCACATGTGATAAGGCTCGCGGAAATCCGAGACGCTCCAACGCTTTGCCAAAGAGGCACAACACTTACAAAATGGAAACCAAAGGGCGGAGTTTGGAGAAAAGACGTGTCACAGAGCAACAATAAACCTGGTAGTATGTGCATGCAAATGTGTGTACATGTATGTAGGCATGTGTATATATATATGTATGCATATACATATGTATACATATACATATACATACACACATATACAGTATATCATATACATATATGTGTGTGTGTATGTATAAGTATATATATATATGCATATATACAGAAAGCGTCGCCCTGGCCCAGAAATGTGTGTATGGTCGTTGGTGAGACAAGTTAATAGATACATACACATGTAGATAGGTAGATGAG
The DNA here is from genome assembly GCA_003297005.1 of Symbiodinium sp. clade A Y106. Lineage (NCBI taxonomy): Eukaryota > Dinophyceae > Suessiales > Symbiodiniaceae > Symbiodinium > Symbiodinium sp. clade A. Next base: position 194,747 of record BGNK01000388.1, read on the forward strand.
TCGGCAAACATACTTCCATCTTTACTGAGATTGGCTCTTCCAACCCTAAACTCTCAAACCAGCCTCAAACCCTCTAACATCCCCAACACTGATGCCCAAAGGCCCTGAATCACAAAGAAAGCCTAGCACGATAAATTCTGAACTCCCTGCCATATTTCTCCCTAAATCCTTAAGCCTGGGTTGGTTCTCTGGTGGAGCCCTGCAGAACCCTGTATGCCAAAAATACGTTGCAAAAGGAGCCTGCAATATGTCTTCAAGAACCCCTTTAAACCCTGTCAAGCCCCTACAAAACTCTGCCGAAGCCCTCATTAGCAGACTTGAATGACACCAAACCACCCCAATAACCCATACAAAACCCTCTGAACCCCTGCTCTCTGGTGCTTAGCAGGGAATGGGGGAATGGATCCCTATAGTAGTCCCTATATAGCCCCCAATAATAGTCTTCCCCCATTCCCTACTAAGAACCAGACAGGGACTTAGATGCCGTAAGACCCCGTATAGAACCCTTATAGGACCCTTTGAAGGAACCCTTAAAGGAACCCTTATAGGACCCTTTAAAGGAACCCTTATAGCACCCTTTAAAGGAACCCGTAAAGGAACCCCATTCCCTACACTCTGAACCCCTGTAGAACCTGCCCGAGAGCCTTCTGCTTCATGCGGAAGGATTTCGACGGCCTGATCTTCTTGGCCACCTGACAAAAAGTGACCCCCTAAGATGTCCCCATGGTTTAAGTGTTTTGTGTTTAAGGGTTTAAGGGTTTAGGGGTTTAGGGTTTAGGGGTCTAGGGGTTTTCTAGGGCTTTAGGGGTTTAGGGTTTAGGGGTTTACGGTTCGGGGTTTACGGCTTACCTGCACAACAGCAACCCCTATTATGTTCTTTGTGGGCCTCAGAAGATCCCCCTACGAAAAATCTCTTGTAATGTCCGCTTGGAATATGCCTTGCATTGCCCTAGAATACATATTGTTCTTGTACTGGCCCCCATATAGTACCCTCATAGTGGGGCATCTGGGGTTTGCGGTTGAGGGCTTGGGTTCAGCCCCTTCGCCCTGGGAGGGGGAGTTGTCGTTGGGGGGCTGGAAGGCGATTGGGGCTTAGGGCTGTACACTACGACGACTTGTCACCAATATCATCCTGATTCTCCGCCTCATCCACATCATCAATGTTTGGTCCTTCCAAGCTTAGAAACCCTAAACATCCAAACTAAAACCTACACTCTAGAGTTCATGAGCCCTAACTACCCTCCCAAAGCCCTGAAGCACACATCGCAAATACCATCTCGACAGTCTAAACCGTACATGTCTTCTAAACCTACATCCTCAGCGCTCCCCCTCGCGAAGCTTCCCTAAACCCTGTACGACCGTCATCATCACAACGCGACCCAGAGCCTATCAGCGTCCCGACCTGCCCGGGATGCTTGATGTGGCAAAACTCGCACCGCATTTCCTTCTCGCAGACATGGCGGAACCTTGTCTGGGGGTCTGAATAGAAGACTGGGGTCTCGCAATATTTGAATCCAGGGACAAAAAGCCTCTTAATTCAGCCGTCTACATTAGCCTGGGTCCCTGTTAAAGAAGGAATAGGCGACTCTTAGATTGACCCTGTGAAGCCTCTGAAAATTTTCGTACAAGAGCTCCTCTTAAGCATAGGAGGAAGAATAGGAACCCATCCCAAAGGCACACCTAAAACAGAATCCCTTGCATCTTTGAGCAGAGCGGGGATGAAGGGACTCGTTTCTGACATGCATTTGCCGCATATTTTGGACTTTACACGTCGGAATAACCGCAAAATTTATGAGCGATATCCCCTTCAGAGTCCCCAAGCTAATGATAGTATTGCATACCAGAAAAACCCTATTGTGCTCATTGAGGCACCTATTGTTTTTGGTAACTACTGCGAAGCCTTGGTAGCAAAACGGTGCGCTTCCTTCCGCAAGCTAACCCTAAACCCTAAACCCCCAAACCCTCAATGTTCAGGTTTAGGGCTGAGGTATTGAGGTTTTCGGGTTTAGGCTGCCGCCGAGGAGCCAAAAAATGCAGGGAGAACACTCAGTTGGATGATTGATCGCACCGATGGAAGTCCTGCAGCAAAAGGAAGCTGCGACTCCGCTTCATCAACTGGGTTCTTGTTAAGCGATTTAGTTACCATAATCTGGATCTATAGTAAATAACATGGTTTCTTCATTAAGGTAACTTAAATCCAATTCCTTAACAAGGACCCAGTCAACCCCTTGACCTCCCCAGACAGAAGCACGCCGACCTCAAAAGAGCGCATGGGCCTAGGTCCCGCACAGGTTCCTTGCAAGGCTCAACATGGACCCAAAGCCCCAATCTGGGGACAAAGCTCTGGGTTGAGGGTTGGCTAGGGTTTAGGGTTGAGGGTTTAGGGTTGAGGGTTTAGGGTTTAGGGTTCACTAGGGTTCACTAGGGTTCACTAGGGTTCACGTTTTGGGTCGAGCTTTGAAGAAGGCTGAAAAGGAGCCCCCACCCCCTCCCCCTCGACAAAAGCACAGCAGGTCTGAAAACGTCGCTCCGACGGCCGTTCTCATCCAGTGGAACCTTATGGGAGGCAGGCGGACTATCGGATTCACGCGCCAAAAAGGGCGGTTCGGGATTTGGAGTTCAGAGCTTCAGCAGCGTACGGGTTCAGGGTTTAGGGATCTGTGTCTTGAGGATTTAGGCTCGAAGCTTTGGGACTTAGGCTTCTGCGGTTCAGGATTTAAGGGTTTACGGTTTACGATTTAGAGCTTACAGGTCGCGTCGGAAGGTTCGGGTGCTTGGATATATCATCTATATATAGATTATCTATATATAGAGAGAGATAGAGAGAGAGACAGAGAGAGAGACACCGAGAGACTTTAAGATTTAGGACTCTCATCTGTAGGTTTTCAAGGTTGGGGCTTGAAAGGTCCAGGGCATCGAGGCTCTTCAGCGTATCAAGGGTTTAGGAGTTTCAGGGGGGGCAAGGGGCTAGGGGTGAAGAGGTGGCTGGAAACCCAAAGCCTAAGCCTGAAACGCGAAACCCTAAACGGGCGTTTCGGCCGTCGGTTTGCCTTCAACCTCCCAGCTTCCAGTCACCCGAAACTTCCCACCGACTTCCAGTCACCCGGGACTTCCCACCGACTTCAGTCAAAGACCCTGATAAGAAACTCTGATAGGAAACCCTTTTCAGAAACCCTTCTCAAAGCCTTCGGAAGTCGAAAGCCCCCCAAAAACGCCTAGCAAAATGCTGTCGGCTGGATCGGAAACCAGGGAGCATATTTCACCCTAAACCCTGAACCCTGAACCCTAAACCCCTCCAGGGAGCATATTTCTCCAACTCCTCATTGCTGAGCTTCATCAGATCGACCCCTGTCGGTGTAGAATTTAGGCTTCAAAAATTCAAAAAAAGCCTCGGAAAGATTCCCATAAGGGTTCTACCATGGGTTCTAGAAGGGTTTTACATGGGTTCTATAAGAGTTCGATTATAAGCATGTGAAGGTTTAGGGATTGAGACTTGATGGTGAGTTTTCAGCTATTCGTTAATTCTTATTCCTACTCAGGCTTCCTGAACAAGCACCCCCAAACTCCTAAATCCTAAACCACAACCCTAAAACCCTTAGTCCCAGTCTCTGCTGAGCCCTAAACCCTAAACCCCAGCCTTCGCTGTTGTAGAAAGGCTTGTCTGGCGTAGGGGGCTGGATCGGCGGCATCTTGACCTGATCATCGTCGGAGTCGGGGCACGACGGGTTTTGTTTTTGTTTGAACCTTCCTTTTGGGCACGATGGTTTAGGGCTTAGGATTTAAGATTGAAAAATACGGTTCAGGGCTTAGGGTGTAAGATTGATACATATGGTTTAGGGCTTGGGGCTCAGGGTTCAAGATTGATACATGAAGGCGTGGGGTTTGGGGATGTGTGGATTGTCCTTTCGCGCAACACCGCGCCGGACGTGCGTTCTGGTGTGCGGCTAGGTTCACTTGGTTTGCGAGCTCGTCCCCCCTATCAAGGCACCGAGGGGACATCTCCATGAAGCGTTGGACGGCAAAACACCTGTAGGGAGCCCAAATTGAAACTTACGGGCCTCCCAAAAACGATGCCCAATGGGAGCTAGGCCTGTATACCCACAGCTGAACAACTGAACTGTGCATCTGCTGTTCCAGGCCGTTATGTGCAACTTGCACGTACTCCGAAGCCTAAACTCACACTCCTAAGCCAATAATTACCTCAAACAAGCTGACAACTGCAAAATTGACAAACCCTCCAACTCTCGATCCTTGACCCTAAACCACGAAACCTCAGACGGTAAACCCTCAACCCGGGCAGCCCCTGAGCCTACACCCCAAACCAGCACCGACCCGATAGGAGTTAGGATTAAGGGGAGCCTTGGAGATCTAGACCCTCTCAATAAGCTCTTTTTGTAAGAGGGCCAGAAGTAGGGTTAAGAAGGGTGCCCTGTAAGGGGTCTCCCTACTATAACCCGGATCCAAACCTTAAGCCCAACTGCGGCTTGTCCGACCTGTGCCGAGACCGCTTCCGGCTTCGGCGGCCTGGAAGTTCAAAGTTTATTGGGGTTCAAGGATTGAGGGTTTTTTTTAAGGGTTTAGGGTTTAGGGTTTAGGGTTGAGGGTTTAGTGTTTAGGGTTTAGCAATCATCGTTTGTTCATTCATCCCTTCATTCCGCTCCATTCCTTCTCATTCATTCGTCCATCCTTCCACCCAACCACGTATGAATCCACCCAGCCATTCATCCGTTCATTCGCTCATCCATTTCATTTCATTCCATTCCATGCCATTCCATTCCTTCATTCATTCAGTCATTCAGGCATTGAATGGTTAATTCGTTCATCCGCTGGTTCTTAAAATGCGGTCATTCAGTCATTCATGTCATGTCGTTTTATAGTTGATTGCTGTATGTTTGCATACATCCCTACTTACAGGCGCATGTAGACAACGCCCCAACGACAACCAGTAGAATCAGAAACTCGCAGGTGGAAAACTAAGCTCGGTGCTGGCTAGCAAGCTGCTGCAAGGACTCCTGGAATGTGGAGGAGGGCCTTTCGGGTGAATGGGATTAGCTTTTGGGGTGCGGTATGATATACTTATATAGGGACTATCCGGGAAAGCCCTTTCCCGATTCCGAGAGTATTTTAGCTTTGGCCCTGGGGGCTTTATAACTTAGAGTTTAGGTTCCGGCGTTTCAGGGCGCTTTGGCTTTGGTGTCAGTGTGAACCCTAAGCCCTCAACCCTCAACCCTACGCCCCAAACAGCTTTCAGCGGGTGCTTTGGGCAAAAATCAGGACTGTGACCCAACATCGCGAGACAAAGACCTCAACCCTAAAGCCCTGACCCTTCCTAGCCCTTAAGATCCCTGAAACCCTGAGCCGTGCATACCCCAAGCGCGTGGTCTCCTCCTTCCACGTGGGCTGGGGCAGCGGGTACCTCGGAAGCGGAGGGCTTCGAATGCCACATATTCCCATAGTTTTGCTGGCTTTTTGCTTGCTTGGGCCGTCGGATTTTGGGCCGATCTTTCTCACACCCCAGCGAAGGGCGAGGAGGCGTCCAGGGCTTGGAACTGATCCTCGGGAGCCTGCTCACCCGGCGCCGGAAGCTCTCGAACCCATCGTGCAAGGGGCACCCAGCTGGTGCCCACGCGCACCGTGACGACAGAGTCAGACAGCTGCATCCTCACCCTGTCCTCCCCCAGCTTGTAAATCTTTGGCCCGGTCCTCTTTAGAACATGGCCTTGCAGACAGCCAGGGCCCAGCGACCGGATTTCCGCCTCCAGTGCCTGGTCGAGCAAGTCCGAGTCGGCCGTGGCAACATAGTCGGAGCTGGAAACCACGGGCACAGAGGACACAGCCGGAGGTGCCTGAGCCTGCGCCGCCCTGAGCTCCTCCAGCTGCATCTGCAAGTCTTCCAGGCGCTGCTCCAACGCAAGCTCCCGTGCACGACCTTCGGCTGCAGCCTCGGCGGCGGCCTCCTGCGACACTCTCTGCGCATTTTGCGCATGCTGAAGTTGCTCCTGGGCGTGGCAGAGGGCCTCCGCGGATGCCGTGGTTGCACGGAGCTCCGTCTGGAGCTGCGCCTCCGCCGCCTGGAGCCGCGCCTCCGCCTTCGAGGTCTCCGCCTCCGCCCGGGCCTCCGCCACGCGCTCCGCGCTCGCCGCGTCCGCCGCGGTTTGCAGCTGGCTCCGGGCCTCCTGCAGCTGCGCCTCCTCCGTGGAGAGCCGGGCCTGCAACGCCTGGGCCTGGGCTTTCGCCTTCTCCAAACCGTCCTCGGAGCTTTCGAAGGCCAAGATCTCGAGCTCCCGACCTGCTAGGCGAGCACTCAGGTCCTGCAGCAGCCGCAACTTCGAAGTCTCCGAAATCCGCGACTGCGCCCGCAGCTCCGTGGCCAAAAACCGCTCTGTCTCCACTGAAGCCGCCAGATCCCGCATCTCCCACTCTCGTGCTCGCTCGGCCTGTTGCCTTTGCAGGCTCTGGGAAGAGTTTTCCATCTGCTGCCAGGTCTCCTGCTCACTCAGCAGGTTGGCTTCGTATCTCAGCTGAAGCACCTCAGCCTGATGCTGAAGATCGCAGGAATGCTTCTGCTGCTGCCAGGTCTGCCACTCCTGCGACATTTGCAGGTCCTTCCTCTGGAGCGCCATCTCCACTTCCAGTTCCTTACATCTGCTCTGCCCCCGGAGGAGCTCCTCCTGCTCCTGAGCCAATCTCTCTTGAGCCAGAAGGATCTTCTGGGCATGTTCCGACTTCAGCTCCTCTTTGTCTTGAACCAGAGCCTTCAGATCCTTCAGCTCCATGAGCATCTCTTCCCGGTCCGGGTTTTCTTTTCCTCGCAAAGCTTCTGGCGGGTTCGGGCTCCCCACCTGGTAGTAGCAAGGGCCTGCTGGCTCTGGAAGCACCATTTGCCCCTGGATGGGACGCGGCTGTGCCAGAGTCACCGGCTCCAGTGGGACCGTGCCTCCGAAACACCCGGGACCTGGCAAGGACGGCGGGCACGGCTCGGCCAAGCACCGTCGCTTCAGCTCCTCCAGTCTCCGAGGGAACTCGGAACCCAAGTGCCGCGCAGGCGCAGGCCAGGGCTCCAGCGGCTCCCACCAGGCACCTAGATAGAGAGAGAGAGAGGCGAGCAAGGAGAAGCAAGGCAATCGCTACATCAAGTACATAGGCGACACAAATCAACAACTCGTGATGGAGCTGATGGTGATGATGGTGATGATGGTGATGATGGTGACGATTGCGATGATGACGAAGATGATGACGGGCATGAACAAGAAGCTGATGATCACGGTGATGATGAGAATGATGGTGGTGATAGTGATGATGGTGGTGACGGTGGTAATGGTGATGGTGATGATGATGATGATGATGATGATGATAGTGGCGAAGGTGACGGTGAGTGTGATGGTGATGAGGAGCGTGATGAAGGCCGCAATGATGCAAAGGGATGCCTGTGTATAGGTGTGATGGTGCTGGTGCTAGTCCGAGTGCTGGTGCTTGCTGCTAGTGATGCTCCAGACTTTGAACATACATGCTGCCAGTGCTGGGGCTGTCGCTTTCGCTCTGTTGGTGTAAGCCCTACCACATTCCGTCAAAGTTCATGTGCAGCTACTGCGACCACGAGCGTGAAGATTTATTGTGCAGGATGTGATTAAGACTCCCAGTGGTCGCCGTGGTCGTGGTGTAGCAGTAGCAGTAGCAGTCGCAATGGTAGTGGTAGTGGTAGTGTTACTGGCAGTGGCACTAGTTGTAGTAGTAGTAGTAGCAGCAGGAGTAGTAGTAGTAGTAGTCGTCGTGGTGGTAGTAGTAGTAGTAGTAGCAGTAGCAGTAGCAGTAACAGTAGCAGTAGTAGTAGTAGTAGTAGCAGGAGTAGTATTATTAGTAGTCGTCGTGGCCGTGCAATAGTAATTAGTAGAAATACAAGAAGTAGAATTAGAAGTAGTGGCACCCTGAAATCCTCCTATCTAAAGCCCTGCAAGTGGAATCCCCAAACCCCCACTTCCAAAGCCGTAAGCCATTCTAACACAGAAAACCTCAACCCCTACACTGTCATATTACGTTGATTTAAGGTTTTGCGTCTTGGGTTTAGGGTACACCCTGAACCCCCCACCCAGAGGCACCTGGCCCTCCTGCACCTCCGGCGCTCCCCCGCGACAGCCCCGCCCGAATCGACTGCACAAGCAACACCTCAGCAGACTGAGCTTCAGGGTTTTTGGGGCAGCTTAGGGCCCAGGGGAGAGGATTCAGGGTTGAGGGTTTCAGAGTTTAGGATTTAGGGGTCTGGGTTGTAATATCTAAGCAACGCATCACCAGACTGGCTGGTGGTAACATTGGGGCGCTAGTCGTTCGAATTGCTGAAAGTAATTTTGGCTTTGAATACGTTAATACCAATTGCTTGGTGCCTTGGAACAAACAAGCCGAACATTCTTGACCATGGCGAAATATGAATACATGTATATGTATGTGATATTTATATATATATATATATATAGATAGACAAGCCTCACATAGTCAAAGGATACCTGCTCAGCTACTGAGAGTAGAGCATCTAGGGCCTAGAGCTTTATGATGCTTTTGGGGGGTTTGGGTTTTGGGGCTTAGGGTGTTGGGGCTTTTGGGCTTTCGGGGCTTTGTCTGTAGGCTTTAGCATGGGGTCGCCTAAACCCTTTTCCTGCACATCTCAAGCTTCGACCCAACCTTTATCCCTAACCCCTAAACCCTAACCCCTTAACCTGAAACCCGAAGCCCAAAACCCTAACCCCTTAACCCGAAACCCTAAATAAAACCCCCCAAACCTTTCCGGTGCCCCCCGCCCCCACCCGTCCCGCATCCCGCCAACCCAAGCAAAAAGCACCGTCCCTGCCTCTTCCGCCTCGAGTCTTCGCAGGGCCCCATCATCGAGGGAGGGACCTTCGGTCGCCTGCTTTAAGCTTCGGGGGGCGGAGGCTGTTTTGGGAGGGGCTATTGGGCTTAGGGTTTAAGACTTTTGGGGCTGTTGGGACTGTTGGGGCTGTTGGGGGTTTTTGGTGCTTTTGGGGCTTTGGATATTGAGTTGTTGCTTGGTTTTGGGCTTTGGGTTTCGAAGGGTCAACGTGGAGGGTCAGGGTGACAATCTGCAGCCTATTTGCAGCGTAGGACCTCGGGAGACACAGTCTCTCAGGTGTTTAACGGAACCCTTTAAAGGAGCCCTTTAAGGAACCCTTTAAAGGAGCCCTTTAAGGAACCCTTTAAAGGAGCCCTTTAAGGAACCCTTTAAAGGAGCCCTTTAAGGAACCCTTTAAAGGAGCCCTTTAAGGAACCCTTTAAAGGAGCCCTTTAAGGAACCCTTTAAAGGAGCCCTTTAAGGAACCCTTTAAAGGAGCCCTTTAAAGGAATAATGTCTCCTTTGCGTTCAGGCTTCAGGGCTTAGGTTGTGGGGCTTAGGGTTTTGGAGTACACGTCAGAGCCCGAAAAATTGAAGCCTATGAAGGCTTCCTGGGGTTTAGGGTTTAGGGTTTAGAGGGTTTAGGGGCGGTCTGTTTAGCTTCTGGTGCCTCTACACGCGAAAAATGGGCCGTCGGCAGGAGAAGCAGCATCATATTGGGAGGCTTCGTAAGTGATGTGATGCAAATGGGAACCAAATGTCAGGGCATACCAATACTGATGGATCCCGCCGTGTTTGTATCACGAACTGTTCAGCCCTCTGTAGAAACTGAGCCCTGTCGACCTAGTGCCCAGAAACCGAACCGTGGAAGGGTTCAGGGATCTGGGTTTGAGGTTTGGGGTTTAGGGTTGCTAGTTCATGGTTGGGATGGGATTAAAAATGTACATTTGTGTTCCTTCTTGGGTTTACGTACCCATAAAAAGGTAAAATGCTACCCAACTGTGACAAAGGTTGGAGGTTCAGGGTTGGGAGTTGGTGGCTCTAGACTTCGCAGAATTATTTTGCCCCAAACATCCTCGAACCCTCCAAGCAACAGAACCACAGAACCAGCCTTCCCCCATGAACCTCCGTCTTCAAGGGTCTTACTACTAGGGTCCCTGTGCTAATCCCGTTTAGGGTGGGCGGCTATGAGACTCCGACAGAGACGCTAACTTCGAACCCCAAACCTCAAGCCTAAACACCAAGATCCTGAACCCCCAAACAACAATATCCGATGATGTACCCAGAAACATTTTCTTGTCATTATAATAAGGCATCAAAAACATCGTGGAAGATCCTCATAGCACCCTGGCAAAGAGTACAAGATTGACCCGATAAAGCCCGAATACAACCTAGTCTCATTGTCACGGTCAGAACTGCTGACACTGGCCTTTTTCTTACTAACATTGTTGCTGTCGCTTTTTGGTAGTTGTCTTTATTATTCTAATAGTCTTTTCTGTTAGTTGTCTCTATTAACTCTCCCTAAACCCTAAACCCTAAACCCTAAACCCTAAACCCGTATTAAAGCCCCCGGGCCCGTAGTGGCCTCCGTGGAGTCCCTCCCCGCCATTTGGGGCCGAAGGATGACGTCAGAGCGGACGGGAGGGGGTTGGGATTTTAGGGTTCGAGGTTTAGGGTGGGTTTCGGGGTTTCGGGGTTTAGGGGTTTCGGGGTGTAGGGTTTGGGGTTTAGGGTTTAGGACTTAAGGGTCTCGGGCCAGTTGAGGGTTCAGGCAGTTTAGGTGTGGGTCTTTGGCCCAGCCTCGGTGTTGGCTTCCTTGGGCTTTGGGGCTGTGTGCTTCGGGCCGTGGCTTCTTCCCAAACCCTGGGGTTCAAGCTTTGGCGCTACTGCATGAAGCCAAATCTTGCATCACGATTTAGGGTTTAGGGTTCCTTTCAAGGGTACTATAGGGGTTCCTTTAAAGGGATCTATAGGGGTTCCTTTAAGCTTTAGGGAGCCATGATGAAGGTACCTCGTGACTGTGAGGTGCTTGAACCAGCGCCGCAGGTTTCGGATCTGTGTGGGTGTTGGTGTCCCCTACGCCCTAAACCCTACCTGGATCCTATAACACCTTCCTTTTCAGGGCTCCCTATTATGATTTCTTGGTATAAGTCCTTTAAGAAGGTAGGCTACTTAGGGCCCATGGAGACCCTAATATATGGGCCTTAATAATTAGAATAGGGTTTTGGTGGTATATTAGACTATAATCATAATAAGGAACACCCAAAACAGTATGGGTATTTATTAAGGCCCCTACATTAAACTCCAAGAGCTTTGAATCCTCGTGTTTTTTGAGCCCAGCCTCCTCAGACGGTGCTTTGCTGTGGAAAGGGCTGCCCCCCTTTTGCCCCAGGATACACTACTTGGAGGTTCATGGGTAGTTATAAGTGGGGTTATAAGTCCCCTAATATGGGTTATAGTTATAGTTACCCTACTTATAACCCACTTATAACTGCCCATGAACCTCCAAGTAGATAGTCATAGCCGTAGCCACGATACCCTATTCTAGTCCGAAAACCGTAAACCCTGGACCCTAAACCAAAAACCCTTGTCTACTTCTTCAGACCCCTGCGAAGCGGGATGTCTGGGTTCGGCTTGGGATGATTCTGTTGCAGAAAAGGCGGAGGGGCGAAGAAAATCCATGCCACAAGTGCCGCTACACTGACCTTTGGTTAGTAGGGAATGGAGGAATGGGGTACAATTACCACTACTATTACTACCATTCTTCCATTCCCTACTGACCAAAGGTAAGTACAAGTATATACCTTAATTAAGGGGTATTGGGCTCTCTGGGGGGTTGAGGGCTTCTCGGTTCTTCTGGCGATATATGGGGGTTTTCGAAAATTAAGGGCAACCTATTTTGGGGTCCTTATAATCAGGATCCTCTATTTAGGGTACTACATTAGGGTCCCCTGTTTTCGGAAACTCCCATATAGAGGTTGCGGGACGGAATCCCTGCAGTGGTCCTACACTAGCTACTTTGCTGTTTCGCACAAACAGCACTAATGGTCATATTGCTCACCAGAAACTTCCGCACGTTCTTCATAAAGACGACGATAAATCAAAAATCCCCTAAAGCACTTGTCATACGCGTGCATCTGAAAACCTGAAGCCCTACACCGTAAACCCCAAGGCCCTAAACCTTAGCTAGGTCTAGGTCCCAAGAGCCCAAACCCAAGCCCCAATATCCTTAATCAATGGAAGAAGGCTTATTTCGGACTTATTATACAGCATTTTTTAGCAGGACCCCTCAGGAATACTCGTAGTACATCTTCGAGCTCATTGCACTTTAAAGAAAAGTCAAAAAAGTTTGCGGCCACGGCGCCCGTCAGGACGTGCAACCCCCTGAGGCAGGTCTTAGGGCGCAAGTAGAGCTTGCAGGGTTTAGGGTTTAGGGGTTTAGAGTTTAGGGGTTTAAGGGTTTAGGGTTTAGGGTTTAGGGGTTTAGGGTATAGGGGTTTAGGGTTTAGGGTTTATGGGGGGTTTGGGTGTATGATTCAGAGCGGGTTACCTTCTGGGGTTCTTGATTCAGACCTTTGGATGTAGGGTCTGGTCGGAGGTTCGGCGCTTCAAGGAGGTAATACAGGCGCCTTAATAATTACCTATACTGTTTTTGAGGCTCCTTATTATAATTATGGTATTATGGCCCCAAACCCCTATTCTAATTATTAAGGCCCCTATAGTAGGGAAGTAGGGATGCCAGGAGGGTTGAAGTGTTTAGGGTTTAAACCCTAAACTCCCAACCCTCAGGCCTAAACCTTCGATAAGTGCCCCATGGGCACAACTGTGGAACCCACGTCCCGAAACACCAGGTGTATAGAGTTTGCCTATATTACCTATAAGCTTTCCGGAAAGGGTGTTGCAGGCTGTATGGGATGTTAAAGGTTTTGCAGGTTTAGGGTGCTTTCACAATGGAAGCAGCCCTAAACCCTAAACTCCAAACCCTAAACCCTGAGCCCCACACACCCTAAGCCCGTAACCCTACATCCTAGATCCTAAAGCCTAAACCCCAAAGCCCCACCCCCCCCGAGCGCTAAACCCTAAACCCTAAACCGGTAGAACAAGTTTCCGTCAAAGGGTATATAAAGCCTTTTTTAGGGGCGTCTCTAGGGTCTACAGGGTTTGTTTAGGGTTTAGGGTTTAGGGTTTAGGACTATCGGGGCTGTTGTAATTTGAATAAAGTTTTGGGACATTACTATACTATAGCTATATTCTGAGGAATACTGTTACAATGCTTGAGGCCCATATTACTTAGGAGGAGATTGCTATACTCTGAGGAATACTGCTACAATGCTTGAGGTGGGGCCCTCAGTGTGGAGCTCTTTCACTGCAACCCTGGCTCTCGCCGGTGGCAGTTATCATGCTAAGCACTGGCTATGAAAGCAATAGTAATGATGATAATACCGACAACAACAGCGGTGATTGTAGCCATTGTAGCGCCACCACTACGGATAATAAGGGTATACTACAAACCAGTGATCATAATGAAAACGCCCCAAGCATGTGGCAAGACTGTAGTAATTCTCTAGCAATCAAACGAATAGAAAGAAAACAGAAACGAAATAGCGATAAGATAAGAGTAAACGAGTTTCACACGAGTAAAAAGAGATATTACAGAGTAAGAACATACTAGTATCAAACATACTACTACTGATTGAGACATAGAATAGTAACTACTCTACTTCTATATTGCGTACCATGTTATTACGAGATGAGTCTTAGGAACCGTAGTGATGTAATAAAGTGCCGCGATGCCTGCGCCCCGGCGGCTGCGCAGGCGCTCGGCGGGACATGAATGCCAGGTTGCGTTGGGAGATCTGAATCGGTGCCCTTCAAAGGCCGGACTTCGACTGGCGAGTGCTGTGGTGGGCTGCCCTGCGCGGTCCCCGCGAAGCCTCGACCAGTTGCCGGAAGAGCAAGAGCCGGCTGGTTCTGAAGGCCTGGAAAGCCAGATGGGGCTGGGAGTCCTTGTGCGTTCTGCGAGAAATCCTGGAGAGATTGCAGCTGCAAACCCTGTACATTCTGCCGCATCTCCGTTGGTGGAACAGGACATTGCTGTCCCTGATTTCCATGCATTGAGTACTGAATGTATCCTGGGCTACTCTGCGAGAAACCGGACGAACTATTCTGAGCTGGAAGTCCCAGCTGCACAGTCTGGCTCTGCGGTGCAAATCCGTGATCGGGTGGCGCAAGCCCTGGGTACTGGTTCTGGAAGTTGCACATGTTGGGCTGGCCCGGAATGCTTGGCATGCTTTGGGAACCGGCTGTGCCTTGCTGCAGGTCAAACCACGGCGGCGGCTGCTGCTGCTGTTGCTGCTGCAGATGCTGCTGCTGCTGCAGCTGCTGCTGTTGCTGCTGCAGCAGCTGCTGTTGCTGCTGCTGCAGCTGCTGCTGTTGCTGCTGCTGTAGCTGCTGCTGTTGCTGCAGCTGTTGCTGCTGCTGTTGCTGCTGCAGCTGCTGCAGCTGCTGCTGCTGTTGCTGCTGCAGCTGCTGTTGCTGCTGCTGTTGCTGCTGCTGTTGCGGCTGCTGTTGCTGCTGCTGCAGCTGCTGCTGCTGTTGTGGCACCAGCGCAAGGTCATGCCTTACACTGAAGCAGGTGGGATCAGAAAGTTGACTCCGGTGCGAGGCAGCCATAGAAAATGACAGAAACCAATCAACACGGCCGACTGAAAAGCACGACCATAAAGCCTAACATCATTTTTGAACCCTGTACGACCGGCCACGCTAAACACGGCGCTTGCACTGCTGAGCTCTGTCCAAGTGGCTGTGACCGGAACTTAGGTTGCCTTAAGTTTGGAGGTTGCGATAGTTATTGGCTATTGCTATTGCTCTAGTATTGCTATGACTACTACTATCACTATCACTATCACTATCACTATGACTACCACTACCACCATCACTATCACTGTCACTAGTACCCATTAATAGTACTAGCACTACTACTAGTACGATGAGTATTAGTATTAGTACTACTATTACTATTACTGTTGCTCTTGCTATTGCTATTGCTAGTAGTATGTCATTATGTACTAAGATTAGCCTGATTGTTAATACTTGTGTTTTTTTAAACTAAATGCATTTTTCTTGCTATTGCCGTGATTGTTACTATTGCTATTGGTATATCTATTTCTGGCAGTGTTGCTACACTGTTGGCCTTACGATTCTGTCATGCAATCTTCATCTGGCTTCTCCGGCGCTTGGGCACCCCTGTCCCAAGTTCTCAAACTCTAAGGAACCACCATTTCGGCTTCATGGGCCATTGCAGCCAAACGCTACGCCACCAACCCAGGAATACTGCAGTCTCCATCCCTGAGCCTGTGAACCTCCAACTCTGCAAACCATTATAGGGACCCAACCCTAAACCCTAAACCCCAAACCCAAAAAGGGACCTAAACAAAAACCATAAGGTTGGGATATCCCAGAAACCCCACTTTAATTCAGCCAACAAGATAGGGATATCCCACCCAACAGTTTATGTTTGGGTGCTTCTTTGGCTCGTAACATTCGTAGCCTAGCAATATATGCCGTTCGACGCTGTGGGTGTGTTGAGTTCTGAAGGTTCAAGGCGTGCTGAGGATAAGAACTCCATAAGTGGGAAAACAACCCTCAGTACAGTCTTTCTTGCAAGCCAAGTACCTCTGTTGTAACAGCCTCAGCTGCACATCTGGGGTTTACCCTCAAGAAACCTCCTTCACAGTCTGCTTCTGTGACACGAAGGACAGGAATGTCATGGGGACCAATTTCCATAATAAGCCCTGGCTAAGCCTGATAGATGGAAAAATTGAGAGACAGACCGATGCACGGAGAGACAGAGACAGATAGACAGACAGACGGAGAGACAGAGATAGAGAGATAGACACATAGACAGATAGAGAGATAGACTCAGATAGACGGAAGATAGACAGACAGACAGTCAGAGGGACGGAGAGATAGACAGATAGATCTGAGATAGAGATGCTAGTCGGACTTGTGCCGTGGGACAGCCAAACGAAAGGAGTGGGAAAACAGTGTCCATTAAGACACGTGGACTCAAAACCCACCGAGGAACCAAAGACACGGCAACACAGAGCTCCATGAATAAATAGAAGAAGAAATGGTACTATATTGCGGTATAATACTCACAACAACGAAGTTACAAGGAATAGAATGAGTCATGAACCCTAAACCCTAAATCCCGTGAACCCTAAACCCTAAACCCTAAATCCCCAAACCCTAAACCCTAAACACCCTAAATCCCCTAAACCCGAAGGCCTCTAGACGCTCCCCCCTTTCCCTTCGCCTTCATCCCGAAACCCTGGGCCCTCTGCGGTTTAGGGTTTAGGGTTTAGGGTTTAGGGTTTTAGGGTTTTGGGTTTAGGGTTTAGGGTTCCCAGGTCTCCTGCCGGTGCTTTTCCCACTTCAGGGTGGAGGGTTTAGGGTTTAAGGGCTCAGGGCTGTTGTGGGCTTGGGGTCTAGGGGTTTAGGGCTGATTTTGGGGCTCAAGGGCTTAATGATTTTGGGTTAGTTTTGCTCTGGGGTTTGAATTAGGGTTTCGGTTTTTGGCCGTCAAGGCTTAAACCGCTTGGGGCTTAAGGGTTTAAAGGGCTTAAGGGTTTAGCAGTTTCGGGCCGTTTCTCCGAGTCCCCTCTCCCCTCCTTTTCCGGCTCCGGCGCCTTAATAGTGAGAATAGAGGGTTCCTTTCAAGGGTTCCTGTCAGGGCTACTATAGGGTACTATACGGGCTTAATGTAGGGGCCTTAATAATTAGAGTAGGGTTTTGGAGCCCATTATACTATAGTTATAAGGAGGAACCCCCAAAATAGTATAGGTAATTATTAAGGCCCCTATAGTAGGTCATGGTATCGCAAAGTGGACAATCAAAGGCAAGCGGTTTAGGAAATAGGGGCAAGAGTGGCGCCGGCAGAATAAGGCTTGTATGGATGCGCACTCAAGGACTTCACTATGCACCATGTGCGGGCCGAGTGACTGCTGCTGCTGCTGCATGGTCAAGTACTGCTGCTGGGCGCCTAGTGCCGGCGAAGTTGCTAGATTTTTGCTGCCAACTGAAACTGGGATGGGAGCCAAGCACACTACGTCTAATAGTATTGCCCTCTGAGAGTCTGGAAGTCGGGCGACTGGAAGATTTGGGTTTCGCAGCGGCGGTCGAGTATGGCTTTGGGTGGACACGCATGCTACACATAATATATGGGCCTATGGTATGTTACACTATAATCATAATAAGGAACACCCAAGATACGGCTGATGGACAAAATCCTGCATTACCCATTTTTTGGAATATACCATAATTCCCATAGTTTAGGGTCCTTAGGCTCATGCAGGATTTTGTCCATCAACAGTAGTATAGGCAATGAATCAGGCCAGATAGTATAGGCAATGAATGGGTTTAGGGTTTAGGGTTTAGGGTTTAGGGTTATCAGGCCCCTACATTAGAAGCCTTCTTCAGATTTGCCAATTGGATCCTTGGCCCCCGCCTCCCTTGGATGCTGCTCCAATGTGGGGTTTAGGGTTTTGGGGGGTGCAATTTTAGTAGAATAAGGAATCCCCAAAGTAGTATTAATAATACCCATCCTATTTTGGGGGATCCTTAATATAACTATGGTATAATACTAAGTTGGGGTTGCAATCCGCACATCATCCAATGCTATTCCATAAAGGAGACCATGTGACACACGGCGCAACACCTTTCCACGGCGAAAGCTGACAAAAGCTCTTGGCACCAAATATTGTACATAGACATCTGGGAGTTTCCGAAAATTAGGGGACAAAACTTTGGGGTCCTGATAATAAGGATGCTACTATTTAGGGTACTATATTAGGGTCCCCTATTTTCGGAAACTCCCATCTTAGTCGGTCGATCAATAATGGTGGATGTCGCTCTGCTTTGTCATGCCGTCATCGCATGACGTCAACAGCCCTATCACCGGCACCACCACCGCCACCACCAGACTCATCATTCGCATCATCATCGTCTCAACAACATCATCGTCAGTACCATCATCATCATACTACTATCACTACGACTGCTACTGCTACTACCAATAATACCACTAATAAATGCAATATTAAGGTAGTCATAGAAACATTATGAAGAAGAAGAATATTCCTACTCCTACCCTACTCCTGCTCCTACTACTCCTACTACTATTGTTACAACTACTACTCTACGACTCTACGACTCTACTACTCTTCTACTCTATTACTCTACTGCTCTACTACTCTACTACTCTACTACTCTACTCCTAAAACTGCTCTTCTACTGCTCTACTACTCTCCGACTCTACCTCTACGACTCTACGACTCTACGACTCTTCGACTCCACGACTCTACGGCTCTACTACTCGACTACTCCTACTGCTGCTCCTCTCCTACTACTACTACTACTACTACTCCTACTCCATGCATACTCATACTCATGCTACCGCACGGCTACCACAATCATGACGGCTGCGGTGGCTCACGGAAGAGACCCCAAACTCTACATGCTTGCAGCCAATTTGCTCAGGTCCACCGGCACGGTGTCCGACTGGGTCGGCACAAACTGACCATTTACCTGCGCATGCTGAGGGCTTAGGGTCCAGGGTCTCGTGCCTTCGGAAAAGGGCTCAAAGAACAGGGCTCAAAATTCCAGTGAGGGTTTATATTCCGCGTTCAGTGTGCTATCTCTGCGACCCAGATACCGACATGCAGGAATCATCGACACTGTTTCCGAGCCCAACAGCACCAGCCACAGTCCTCAACATTGATACCTGGTGATCCCGACATCAGCCACCCTAATCCCCTAAACCCCTAAACCCCTAAACCCCTAAACCCCTAAACCCTTAACCCTAAACCCTAAACCAGAAACATGGACATCGAAATCCCCGAAGGCCCAGGGCCCAGGGCCCAGAGCCTGTGGCACATCGGAAGAACCCTGTGCCAGAGACCTCCGCCAGGATGGTTTGGTTTAGGGTTTGGGGTTTAGGGTTTAGGGCCAGAGACCTCCGCCAGGATGGTTTGGTTTAGGGTTTGGGGTTTAGGGTTTAGGGCCAGAGAC
>BGNK01000388.1:214698-252813 GCA_003297005.1 Symbiodinium sp. clade A Y106
GATGGTTTGATTTAGGGTTTGGGGTTTAGGGTTTAGGGCCAGAGACCTCCGCCAGGATGGTTTGATTTAGGGTTTGGGGTTTAGGGTTTAGGGCCAGAGACCTCCGCCAGGATGGTTTGGTTTAGGGCGCATTCGGCAGAAGTTGGTTGGGTTACTGCATGCCGCATTGGGTAGAGGGAGGTTTTGGGTGGTGAGCTTGGGTTACCCCGAGAGCAAGAGGCTGCAGACCTCAGAAGAGACAGGACATATAAGGGTATCCGTTTTTTAATGGAATACGGAACCACCACAGTCAAAAGGAAACAACGGTACAAGGAGGACTCAGACTCAGTTGTACAGCTTGGCACCCGTGCGGGACCGTTCGTTCAGGCTCAGTTGGAGTTGGGTCTTAAGAAAACAAAAGAAAAACATGGTGCGCAGCCCGCATATTTGTGGTGCAGAGAGGTGATCTCTGTACCAGGCTAAAAGAGGCTCGAAGGCGTCATGATCGTCGATTTTCAGAGTGTCGGCTCGGTGTCGGGCACAGGCACATGCGAGGTAAATCTCCTAGGGGCGATGTATGCAGAGGTGTATATTGCTGGGATCCCCGACAAAGCTCACCAAGTCTACAACCGACCGTAATATAAACTCTGCGTTCTGCCTTGTGCTACCCCGGAATGCTATATGCTCGCTTGCACGACCAATCTGCCAAGGCGCGGAGGGGATTGCTGCAGACCTTGCTGCTGCACCGGCTGCTGCTGCATTTGTTGGCACGGGAGCAGCTGCACAGGCAACAGAACCATCTGCTGCTGCCTTGTTTCTCCCAGCAAGGCATAGACAAACTCCACACGCGAACAGAAAGCAGCCTCGCCCTGCAACTGCACCGCCGGAGCCCCCTGAACTCCTGAACCAAAACCTGAAGCAAAGATGACCCCCGGACTAGGTAACTTGCTGTGCAGTCGACTGTGACGGCGAAGGCGGCGGCTGCAGCGGCAGCTGCTGAGGTGCTGGGCGCGACGGCTGCTTTGATTCAGAGGACTGCGACGATTGCTGCCGGCGCCTGAGCTGGTTTCTTAGACTTGAGTTTAGATGACATGAACTCGCACTGTCCTCTTGGTAGATCTCAAGGAGGATGCAATGCGTGTATGCCGGGGTTGCCATCACTTATGCTTCAAGAAATGCAGGAACAGTATGAGAGCACATCGTACTAATTACAGTCCTGTACATCTCAATCAGTGGCGAGCAGAAATCCCAAAGAAGAACGGCGAGACCCATAGTCCAGCCCGCAAGCAGAGGGCCGCACTGTCTCAGGCTTTCTTTGAGCGCAAAGATCTGGTTGCGCTTCTTTTCAAGGCCTTTGTCCAACGAAACGTTTCTCAGGGCTGCGACTGGGATCTAAGAGGTCCACCACCATCACGACATCACGACTGCGACTACTGTACTACTGCGAAAGCAGCCACGAGAATTGGCGCACCGCTAGAAATTATCAAGCTGTCCACGAAACGAATGAAAATCTGTTTTCAGACTTGAAAGTTCAAGACTTCAAGTTACTATTGAAAATCTACTGTGTCAGGCTTGTCCACCGCTCTATCCGCCGGAGGATGCTTCAGGTAGGAGCAGGAGGAGTAGTAGTAGTAGTAGTAGTAGTAGTAGTAGTAGCAGCTGCAGCACAATTAGAAGCAGCAGCAGCATAGGGGTTCTATGACTGTACTATGAAGATTCTTGAAGGGTTCTACAAGGGTTGTACGAGAATCGACTGCCACATCGAGCGATGCGTGCCTTGGAACTGGAACTTAGCCTTTGGGAGAGTACGGCTGAGGATTTAGTGTTTCGGGATCTAGGGTTTGGGCTTCAGGGTTAGTTTACGATTCAAGGCTATTTTTAGGTTTAAGATTTGGTTTACAGGCAGGGTTTAGGAAATACGGCTTTGGCATTTAGGCTTTGGTTTGGGCTTAGGGTTTTATGTCGAGCCAGCTTCGTACATGATACAATACCATACAACGAAGCATTTATTCAGTATACAACTGCCATAAGGGTGTCGCAAACTTTAGTAATGTAACGTGCTTCACTGCAGCGAAGCCAGGGTGCGACCCAGCTCTTGGTTCAGCATCTCCTGCATGCCTTGGGAACAAGGCCACATGTCCCAGATGACTCTTTGTTCAGCCTTCAACGCCCTGAACCCTAAGATAGAGGCCTTCATAAGTATAACGGGGAACCCTAAAATACTAATATGGAGACCTTCATGCTTATAATCAGGAACCCTAATACCAATATAGAGGCTCTCATGATAATTAATCAGAATCGGGTTTCGGGGTTACACCCTGCGCTCCTTGGGTCATGGAACCCTCGACCCTTTATCCCCAGTCTCAGGTTTTTGGGTTCAGGGTTCCGGGTTTAGGGTTCGGGTTTGGAGGGGTTTCGGGTTTAGGGTTCGGGGTCTAGGGTTCGGGGTTTAGGGTTTAGGGTTTAGGGTTTGGGGTTCGGGGTTTAGGGGGCTTTACCATGATACTAGTATCCCCTCTACAGGACCACAGAATCCCCTGAGCCGCAGGCGTTGCTGATCTTCCGAAGTGCTCAATCCCGCCTCGCGCGACGATCATCCGATGATGCCGGGCCCCGCATGAGTGGTTCAGGGCTCTTGGGGTGTTCGGTTAGAGGCGGCTGCTTTCCTGGAGAATTCGGGCTCGAGCTTTAAGCTGATGTGCAAAGGTTCAGGGGGTTAAAGGGTTAGGGGGGTTAGGGGTTAAGGGGTTAAGGAAATTTACGGAGTTTAGGCTTGGAGGTAAACGCTCCTCATCTCAGGGAGGGGGACCTCGGGTTCTAACCCCTACTTCTCCCAACTCTGAAACCCTGTAAACTGATCCCGACGGCCTGCCTAAACCCTCAACCCTAAACCCAATCCCTAAAACCTCTAAACCCCTAAAACCCCGAACCCCGCACCCCTAAACCCTATTATAGATCCCTTTACGGAACCCTTATAGATCCCTTTAAAGGAACCCTTATAGATCCCGTTAAGGAACCCTTATAGCCTAAGAGGAACGTAAGCCTCAACCGAGTCGAAATCTTGCACGTCCAGGATCCTCTCGTCTCCCCTGCAGCGGCTTGGGATTCACATCGGGAGTTTCCGAAAATAGGGGGTACCTTATTTGGGGATCCTTTTTTTTTAAGGATCCTAGTATTTAGGGTACGATATTAGGGTCCCCCATTTTCGGAAACCCCCACATCGGGATTGGGCTCAGGGTGTGGGGTTTAGGGTCTAGGGCTTAGGGTGTAGGGTTTAGGGTCTGGGGCTTATGGGGAATAGTCTTTGGAGTCTTGCGGCTTCTGGGTAGGATTCCAAAAACTGCCTGTCGGCGAAACCCGAAGCTGTAAACCCCTAACCTCCCAAACCCCTAACCCCTACGAAGAGGACGCAGGAAACGGGTGGTGGAATACTTGAGGAGTCTGCAAACGCTTTACCTTGACGACCACGGACCTCGCTCACTGTAAAGGCCTCAACACAGCTAGAATAAGGTTTCTGTACAGGTTGCAAAATAAAGGCTCCACACTAAGGGTGTTATCTGGTTATTTAAGATTTTGCCATAGGGGCCTTAATATTGGGAACAAGGCTCTAGGGTATGTTGCAATACAAAATATTGTAATACAAAATATTCAGAAAACCTGGATAGTATCGGTGATTATTCAGGCCCCTATGTTACATGCTTCCTTATTTGTTTGGGGGTGCCTGTTCGCTGTCGTCTACATGGCCCGTGCCTAAAGTGCATTCTGGCAGGAACACTCTGAGGATGCAGTTCTCCAATAAGCGTTAGGATTCGGGGTGATATAGATCCTGCAATACACATAATAAGGAATATACCACAATTCCCATAGTCTAGGGCCACTAAGGTAATGCAGGATTTTGATCCTCTCAATAAGGTCCATTTTAAGAGAGTCGGGAGTAGATCGCCCTTAAAGGGATGCTACACTGATGGTTTAGGGTTTAGGGTTTAGGGTTTGCTACATAATCCCATGGAAGTGAAATCCAAGCAGAGTCGGACAACAACCAGCCACGCTGCCTGGCTGGATAACCTAACAACCTACGTATGATCTTGCATTTAAAGGCATCTGCCAACCAACCCCATGTGCCGTAGACAACCACACCCCAACAAAAACTACACATCATCATGACTATGCCACTGCTACGAACGAGAATGTTGAGGATGATAAGCATGATACCAATCACCATTACAATACTTGTACTTAGGATGACGGCTACAACTACACGAGTATATTATCATGCTAACGATGCAAAAAATGGTGACGAGGACCCTAAACCCTAAACCCTAAAAACCCTAAACTCTAAACCCCAAAAAACCTAAACCCTAAACCCTAAAAAACCCTAAAACCGAGTGACGATGGACGTGTCCAGCTGCTGCCGGGGGTCGACCCGCCGGCTGAGGAAGCATCAGACCAAACGACGGGAATTCCCCAGACGGTGCCTAGGAGTTAGGGTTTAGGGTTCAGGGTTTAGGGTTTAGGGTTTGGGGCTTGCGAACGACAGATTGGGCAGGGATCTGCGGTGACACTGCTCCTGTAGAGGTCGAGGTTTTTGGCCTCGCGTTTTCTTGCAAGGTGCTGGGTTTGGTGCTTAAGGCTGGGTGCCTAAGTGTCTCGAAGATTTCAACCCGGGTGGGCTCGTTCTTGTTGCAAGCGCAGGGTCCTAATATAGCGACCCACATAAAGTCTCTAGGGTTCCTTCATTTCAATGGACCTCCAACAGGTGAAGAAGGACATGGATCCAGCCTCTAGGATACTTTTTAGAGTTTTGGCTTTAGGCTTTAGGGTTTGGGGTTTAGGGCTCTCAACCGACAATGGGCGTGGGGGATGTTCAAGGTGATGGGAGAGCATCTGCTGAAAGACTGAGAAGCATGGAATTGCACGCTGTGTTGGTGAGAGAAATGGGTCGATCAGCTGTTTTTTATTGTTTAGGGGTTTAGGGTTTAGGGCTGTTCGGATGTTGTACCCCTCTGGCTTCTGACACTTCGGACCAGCATAACCTATGTAGCGGGGAAGAAGGGTGGCGACTCCTGCAGCGACACAGCGATGGTCCCATGGGGGTCATCATAGCAAAAACCCTACTCTTCCGGATCCTAACTATTAAGGCCCCTATACTAAAACTATAGTACCCTTATAGTATCCTACTCTTACGGATCCTAATTATTAGTAAGGCCCCTATAGTATAGTTATAGTACCCTTATAGTATCCCTAATAGTAACCCTTACATATAGCCCTTTAAAGGAACCAGATTCAGGTCCTTGATTTTCTGAAACTCCGCTGTTAGCCGCGCCCCACGGCTTCGGAACCCTGAACCCATAACCCAAAACACCCTAAACCCAAAACACCCTGAACCCAAAACACCCTAAACCCAAAACACCCTGAACCCAGAACACCCTAAACCCTAAACACCCCTGGGCCCAAGGAATGCTGAGCCGAAGAGCTTCCGCTAGCGCTGCTACGGCCCGCATCGCTCCGGTTACTCGCGCTGCTCCTCGGGAAGCAAAAGTAAACCCCTGAACTCCAAACTCTAAACCGCTAAACCGCAAGCTCTGAAACCCCAAAGCCTAAGCCCTACAGTTGCTCCTTGGGCTCCAATTGTTGGCATTGTTCCTCCTGGATCTCCGGCTGCTCATGGAAGTATCCTGGCTATGGGGGCTACCACAAGGGTTACTATAAGGGCTATGCTCAGGGCTACTTTTAAGGGCAACTCTAAACGATGATAAGACCGCAAAGGTGACACAACACCTCCGAGCATGATTGACAACCGAGGCAGCTCCAGAGGCATGACTGCCACCGCGACAAACAACCCACAGCAACGCGCATGACATCATGACATGATGATGGTTATGACGATGGTGATGATGATGATGATGCAGAAGAGGAAAATGATGATGACGATGATGATCATGGTGAAGATGACGATGAAGATGAAGATGACGATGAAGAAGGTGTCGATGGTGGTGATGATTCTGATGAAAATGACGATGATGATCATGGTGAAGATGACGATGAAGATGATGATGACGATGAAGAAGGTGATGATGGTGGTGATGATTCTGATGAAAATGACGATGATGATCATGGTGAAGATGACGATGAAGATGATGATGACGACGATGAAGACGATGATGATGTTGATGATGAGGATGATGATGATGATGATGGTCGTGGTGATGGTGATGGTGGTGATGATGGCGGTAATGGTGATGATGATGATGATCATGATAATCATGATGATGATGGTGATGAGGGTGGTAGTGGTGGAGCAGCATCATGATGATGCAGGGAATCCAATGTTGACGGTGCTGGTGATTGGATGGCGATGACTCCAATCGTGAACCTCGCGAGCTTGAAGGGGTTTGTTTAGGTTTAGGAGTCTGGAAATAATGTATTGGGGAAAAAATGATTTTTTCCCCCCAATATTTTTTCCCCAATATTTTTGCCACCTCATGCAATTGCAAGAATGGGCGAAGCGATCACAACACAGCAGAATCCACGCAGGCAGGGACCCACAACGCTTGGCTCCTGAGGGCACCGCCCAGAGGTTCAGACCCTGGCAGCTTCTATAGTAGATGCCAGAAAGTTGGAACGTGGCTTTAGGAGGATTGGTGCTAGGATCCCTCATACTTTACCTTAAGGGTAGGAGGAGAACGATGTTCCAATTTTCTGGCTTCTACCATAGGGCATCCTTTGGGTATGAGGGTTCAGCGGTTTAGGGGCTTACGATTTATGGGTTCATGGCGGCTCAGGGGTTCAAGTTTAAGAGGGCTTCGGGCTTTAGACGGTGCAGCACCGTGGTTTTCTATTGTGACGGGTGGAGGTTTTTGGATTTAGGGCTTAGGATTGGAGTTGTTCAGGAATATTTCGGCAAGGTGTCGTGGGAGCCCAATGAGGGAAGCTCCATAATTAGACTAGGGTGTTGGGTGTACATTATACTGTAAAGTTAATAAGGAACCTTCCGCAATAGTGTTGGCTTCTACATTACCTGCTTGTCGATGGCCAGCGGCTCTGTCGGTCAAGGCCTAACTGTAAAGCTAAACTCCCTTCACTCTGAACCCATGAACCCTAACTATCAACCTAGGGTTTAGAGCTTAGGGTTTAGGGCTTGAGGTTTAGGATTTAGGGTTTAACAAGGACTCCAGCAGAGGTCTCGAACCTTTTAACCAAAGTTCACGATAATCCTCAAGACGACCCCAAGCCCTGAAACCCCAAGTCCCTTACCTCAAGACCCTAAACCCCTGATTCCTTGGTACCTCATAGACTCCTAGGCTGAAGAGTCTCTTAAACGGAAACAACTGGGCCGAAGTCGCGTTATGGCCAGGACTGGCATCTGAGCCATGATCCCCGCACTCGAGATCGGCTGCTAAAACCTCCCTTCTTTTGTAGTAAGTTTAGGGGTTTTTGGGCATTAGGATTAGGGCTTCAGGGATTTAGGGTTTACATAGGGTCCGAGGCAGAGGGGATTCAATCCGGTCTGGGGAGGAACGAAGAGAACCCGGAAAACCCGGGAGTTTCGCGCAAAGGGGCTCCGGCTGGGCCCTCTTTGAGAGGTGGGCTGCGGGCGGAAGCAGGCGATTGAAACTGTAATAACCCTTCCAGGTGTTAAGCTTTTTGGGGGGGGTTCAGGATGTATAGGCTTCTTGGGCTTTAGTCTTAGGGTTTCAGGGTTTTGTATGGCTGCAGGGTTTTGGGTTTGGTAGAGAAGGATTGGAGATGCAAGGAAGCCCCAAACAGAACTTAAACCCTACTGCTACACGCTCAAGCCGAAACCCCCAAAACTCAGAAAGGGTCTCACAGGGCGTGAAACGCTTCGTCTCGAAGCGCTCGGAAGGAATTCTCAAAGCATTACCCGTTGTAGGGTTTCTAGTTCATGGTTGGGATTGACAAATTTACATTCTTATTCCTTATTGGCTTTAAGTACCCCCATACAAATCTAAAATGTTACCCAACTATGACAAAGGTTTAGGGTTTCGGGGACGGGGCCCCGAAAGCCTCAAACCCCGAACAAATGCTGCTTCCCATGTCACCAAGCAAGGCAAGGTCGCTCTGGGCTTAGGGTTTAGGGTTTCGGGTTTAGGGTTTAGGGTTTTCTGAGGGGTTTAAGGTTTAGGGTTTAGGGAATGACGTGGTTTATCGAGGGTTGTAACAAGGGTCTAGAGGGGTTTAAGTAAGGGGCTTTGTATATCTTGGGGGGGTCCTCGGGTTGCTGGTTTAGGGTCTCAGGTTTCGTTTAGTTTTGGTTAGGATATCGGTAAGGCTCAGCATGCTGGTTGTATTCGAAGGCCGAAGCCCAAAAATGTCCAAGCACCCGTTTTCGTGGTTGCTAGAAGTGCTGCAGGGGTTTCTATAGGGTCAGTGTACGTCTCGGGGATCAGCATGATCCTGCTATTTACGCATGCTTTTGGGTTCCGTTTTTTCGGAAACGTTTAGTTCAACCACGGAATACAGCTGCAATTCAGGCCCTAAACCCTCAACCCTAAACTGTACGCACAGGCCCACAGGCCCGAAACCCCAAGCCCGATAACCTCCCTTTCTTTGTTTTAAGCATACAAAGCTGCAACGAAGAGGCATCTTAAACCGAAGCCGCCCCTCCGCGTAGACCCAAACCCTAAGCCCGACTTCACTAAAACGTAAACCACGAGCTACTGCTTGGGCATTACACTTTCCCGGATTTGCCCCTGCCTCTTGCTGAGCGGCCAGAGTTTGCAAGGCCTGAGATTTCGGGGTTCGGGGCTGCTGCAGGCTTGGGCGCCCGCCTGCACAAAAAAGATTACAAACAAACGCGCTTTGAATACTCATCCATCTGCGTTGCAACATTTGTAAACATGTACAGTGTACATGCATGTACACATAAACATTAACATGCACGCACAGAGGCACATGCCTAGAGACGTTGACATACAGAATGCGCATCATGCGTACTGTGCATTAGCATCTGCACGTGCGTTTATGCCTCTTCGCATGTATTGTATGCATGCAAGTCCATTCTTCATCTGCCCTTACCTCAAAAACGCGAGCCCCAAAGCCCTGAGCCCGAAACCCTGAAACGCCTCAACACTCTAAACCCCTTTCAGAACCTATCTGAACCCCTACAGAACCCGAAAAGGAACCCAAAACCGTCAGCCGCGAACCTCATCCACCTCCACAGCAGTGGCTGGTGCGGCCTCGGGTCGACAACGAAGGAGATCGAAAGAATTTGAGGATGTAGAGTTTAGGGTTTAGGGGTTTAGGGGTTTAGGGCTTACGACTTAAGGCTGAATCTCAAGGCTCCAGATTTTGACGTTTGCAAGAAGATTTTATGGGGTTGGGGTTCAGGCTTTTGAGGTTTTGGGCGCTAGCTTTGGGGCTGGGGACTTTCGCGACTCCGACGTTGAGTTTGGGGCCCAGTCTATCTGCTTTACGTTCTTAGGATAGTAGGGTTTAGAGTTTGGGAATCAGGGTTCATTGCTCAGGAGATTCAAACCGTGGGGCCTTTAGATCTCACGGTTCAGTCTTTCTGCTGCTCTGCATGGAAGACATGAGGGAAGCAGAGGGTTTGAATGAAATCCCCAAAATGCCTAGAGGGTGGTTCCCGCTTTCAGCTAGGATCTCCCTGTGAGGGAATTTATGGTCCCAGTTTTGAAAGGAACTTTAGAAGAACCCCGACAGGCGTGCTGCGAGCCTTCGCATAGCCCTCAAAGCCCCGCTTGCTCAAAATCCAAACCCTGCTCGAGACCCCTGCTGAATAAGCCTCGCACCTCACCCCAAAAATCACCCCAACCCTTGAAGCCTCGAAGCCCCCCTTGAAGCCCTTGAAGCACTAAGCTCTAAAGGACTCTAAACTCTAAACCCATACCGTGGGACCCAAGATCCACGTCCCGGCGGATGGGGACCCCGACAAAGCGCGGCACGACCTCCGCAGCGAAGCACGCCTTCGCTGCCTCGCAGCAGCAAAAGGAGGGAGGAGGGACATCGGAAGGGGTTCTTTGAAGGTTCTTATCTACTGTTTTAGGGTCTCTTCAAGGGCTTCCCTGGCCCCCCGGCTTTCCGCGCTTTGTCAGGGCTCCTGCAAGGGATGTCGGCCGCATGCGGCATGACAGTGCACTTAGTCGGGGCTTTGGGGGGATAGGATTGCCAAGTTGAGAAGCATGTTGAGAGTCCTCTCTCAGAGGCGAAAACCCTGAACCCCTAACGACAAACCGTCGTTGCACGATCCCTTCTAGAACCCTCTTGGAACCCTATCTCCGAAACCCCCAAGGGAAGCTTTAGATGAACCCTTACAGGAACTCTCAAAGGAACCCTCATAAAAGGAACCCTAAAGGAAGCCGAGCAGCATCATAGCGCTCAAGGAGGTCGACAACCTTCCTTGGCTCCGCTTTAGAGCAGTACATTCCTGGTGAAGGATCCCTTCAGGCTTAAGGGTGGCCTTCTGGGTTCTAGGAAGGTTCGATGAGGAGTCTAAGAGGATTCGTAGCCAACCCTCAACCCTAGACCCACAAAAGCAGCAGTAGATGAGATCCATGAGGACTCCCGGGGTTCTGAAGACGCAAACTCCGTGTTAGAAAGGTCGCTGGCGCTCTTTCTCCCGTCGGCGTCTTGCGACATACGCCAGGATTCGGTTTTCAAGGCTTCGGACTTCAGGAGGTGAGGCATTTTGACCCCAAAAAACGGCCCCTCAAGCCCGGGATTCGCTCTACCCGTTTGTTTCGACACATCTCCAAACCCAGGTTCTTCAAAAGGAGAGAACACCCTGCGATTGCGCTGCAGCAAAAGGTCGTCAGCATGCGCTGTCCGTAGGTGGCCGTACCTTGGAGAAGTTACCGACTGCAGGCTCTCTTCCGGCGTGCTTCAGGGTTGAATTTATACTTGAGGGTCTTGGTTTGAATGTGAGGTGTGGGGTCTCGGATTTAAATGCATAGGGCATAGGGTCAACCCCGTGCCGCTGCTGCTCCCCACCCACCACTACCACAACGACGACGACTAGTGACTACTACTGCTTTGGCTCCTCCGGCAGCTGGGAGCACTGGCGACGATTCCAAGTGCTCTTGCCTTGCCAAAGGAATGAACGTTCTGGCCTGTGGTACAGTAGTCCTTGCTCCTTCAATGTAAGATACTTAGGTTTCCTGAATACGACTCATATGACTTAAGACTTAAGATGAAGTGCATGGGTCTGGATCCTGGTCAATAGTTAAGCTGCAAAGCTTTGCACTTCGACCCAGGGCCCTCCCCCCCTCACCCGGACCAGTAGGGACTACTTCAAGGCCAATGTATATAGGTGGTTGTCAAAATTATGGTCCCTTTTTGGGTCCCTAACATAGTACGGCACCTATTATTTAGGGTACCCAAAAAGGGACCCTAATTTTGACAAATACCCATATACTATTTGGGAATTTGGGGACATGGACCCTTATACCCTAGACCCAGTCACTCTGCAGGTGCTGGAGCCGGCAGGAGAGCGCCTGATTCCAGCGACTTTCTGGGGGGGATCCTGGAGCTCTCCTATCTTCGGGCTTCGGGCTTAGGGCTAAGGGCTTAGGGTTTAGGGTTTAGGGTTTAGGGCTTAGGGCTTAGGGTTTGGGGCCTAGGGACTTGGGGGGTTGCCGGTGCGTTTAAGCTAAAGCCCAAACGCCTCAGAGGTTTGGGCTAAGCCCCGCCTCCGGTGTTTGGAGTGCTACTTCCCTGGGGGGCTTCAGGGTTTAGGGTACGGTTTAGGGTTTAGGGTTTTTTTTAAGGTGCAGTGACTTCTTTCTACTCTCCGGGTTTAGGGTTTAGGGTTTAGGGGTTTAGGCGGCTACACTCTTTTTCTTCGCCATCGCAGTGTTCTGCCAGTGTTCTTGAGACTATCTCGCCTGTGATTGCCGCTTCTCTCGGCAACACAACTACCAAGATCTTATCTCTGCTGTTCTCGCTGCCTTACTAAAATCTGGCAATGTTGTCTTGTAGTCAGTCCGACCATGGCAACTAATCCCCATAGCCCTCCACTCGAACCCCACGCCCCAAGCCAAACCCCTAAGCCCAAAAGCGACGCCCGCTCCTAAACCCCAAATGCAACCCCAACAAGCCTAACAACCGCCCACCCAAAGACCTTATAGAACCATAACAGAGCCCTTATAGAACCACTACAGAGACCTTATAGAACCCAACAGAGCCCTTATAGAGACCTTGTCGGGAGTTCCGAAAATAGGGGACCCTAATATAGTACCCGAAATAGTAGGATCCTTATTATGAGGACCCCCAAATAAGGTACCCCCTATTTTCGGAAACTCCCTTGTAGAACCCTCAAGGATTGCTCGTCTCAGCCTCCGCGCACGGCGCCCCCGCGTCGCTCCGAGCACGCCCCGAAAAGTTGCTCTGCAGCCTTTTGAGGTTTGAGGTTTCAGGGGTTTAGGGTTTAGGGTTTAGGGCTTAAGTAGGGTTTTAGGCGGCTTAGAGTTCAAATCAGTTTTGGATTACGAGGTGTCGGTGTTGGCGCCTCCGGCTTGTGCTGGTTTGTCAGCTCAGATTTTCTGCTCCTTCGTGGCTCAAGATCTACCCCAAAGGCTCCATGTACCTTTATAGTAGATACTTAAGCCTTAAAGGGGTCCCTTTATAGGTACTTTAAGGCCTAAGTATATACTATATGGGTACATGGAGCCTTTGGGTACTGGACTATTGAATGTTTTGCGTTAAAAAAGGGCCCGGACTAATTAGACGACGGTTCGGGCTACATTAAAGCATAGTACAGCCTGCCCGAGGCATCCGGTAGCTTGCGGCATTGGTTTTTGAACCTGGTGCCTTGCCTGCGGGCACACTAGCTATATCACTATCGGTCACTGCTGTCTTCAAAATTAGGTCCCTGCTTGGTGCAGTTTTTAATCTGTGGTTCTGTGCAATACGGGTTTTTTCTTTGGCGGATTGAGGGATTTAGGGATGATGCCGAGCAGATGGGCTTCAACTCATGGAGCATCGAGCGACCTACTCCAATCCTGGTGTCTGGCTGATGACGGTCGCACACTCCGAAGATGTGAAGCGAGAGAGGCAGAACATAAACTCCAAACACTACCAGTAGCAAACCCAAAACTCCCAGCAAGATTGCTGGCGAAATTACGCAACTAAATCATGATAATTGTTTATAAGAGAAATGCATAGAGACACAATTAAAGCCTGATTTAATTGTCTTTGGGCGGTCCAAGGCAGGTCAAAACCGAACAACTACATCGAGACTTAATTTTCTTAACTTCTGGATTCATTGGGTTTCAACAGATCTAGAACTTGCAACATTTTGCTGCTCCTTCATAGAACCCTTAGGATCCCTCGTAGATGCCTGGTAGATCCCATAGCAAGCCCTGAAGGGGAACCCTACTTGGAGGTTCATGGGTAGTTATAAGTGGGGTTGTAAGTCCCCTAATATGGGTTATAAGTATAGTTACCCCACTTATAACCCCACTTATAATTACCCATGAACCTCCAAGTAGCCGCACTTCTTGAAGCTCCCCCTAACCGCCAGGCAGCTCGGCGAGTTCTTCGTGCGCCGCGACCTTGCGCCGCATCTTGGCAGTAAGGTCGCCAAGAAGCTCCAGCCTTTTGGGCAAAAGGACGAATGTAGAAATCAGAATAGGGATTTAGGGTACATTATACTATAGTTTAAAAATAGTTTTACGAGAAACCCTATGGCACAATTTCTGTAGGGCTGTTGTGCGTTTAGAGGTCGAGGAAGCTTCAAAGGCACTTTGATGTTGCCCCAAATCTCCCCCGTTGAGGCACCGGTCTTCGGCATCGGCGAAAGCGCGGCGCTGGTCCTCCTTGGCCAGGCTAAGGGCTTCGGGTATTGAGAAAAAGAGTTTATGGTTGCCGGTTCTGAACTTATGCATTAAGAACTTTAAATGTTGTGTTTGGACCCTAATGCCATTGCTCTTGTGTCGCTACGATGCTCGTTCTCTGGGGGCGCTTTGCGCAAATAACACCCGGGACCATTCCCTGGCAAACATAAAGGCAGCCCCCACTGCAGCACACAAAAAGCACCAAGCATCAAAACCACTCCCGAACAACGAACGCGGAAATCACAAGTTCCGGAACTCATACTTAGTAAGTGCATTACAATCATGTACCGACTGCAAGCAGCATCTGTCCTGTATCTGTGTCAGTACGTAGAAGCCAATATCTAACGCATCAGGCATAATAATGTAGATCCTCATGAACAAACCTCTTTCCCTAGTGGGAGTTACAGTCACGATCCCAACATGATTGCCCGGAAACGAAAAGGATCATGAAGTCGGCCCACCGGCCAGGCTTGAACACGAAGAGTTGGCTGCAATGCCACGTACTATTGCCACGTACTATTTTAGGGGTTTAGGGTTGGGGGGTTTAGGGTTTAGGGTTTAGCAGTTTGCAGTTTATTAAAGGTTTGGGGCTTGGAGTTTAGGGATTGCTTAATGCCAGGGCTCCGATATGTCCCGCTCGGCGGCGCTAGTGGAGGCAAGCAGCACCCAATCCGCAACCTGAACTATGGGTTTAGGTGTAGGTTTTAGTTCTAGGTTCAGTGGCTAGATTTTGGGGCTTAGTTTCGATTCAAGGATTTAAGGCTCAGGACCTAGTGTTTGGGGTGCCCTTTCAAACTTCCGGCTCGACAGATGCGGATGCCCTCGATGCTCTTGCAAGGATGACTCCCTTAAATCTGTACCAGGGTCTTGATATCTTTCCATATAAGACCTGCAAGAGAAGAGAAATTCCGAAACAACGCAGGAGTTAGAAAGCAGAAGAACAGACACAAACCGAAAGCCGAAGGCGACACGAATATCCTGTGACCGGAAACCTCCTAGACCCGAAGTTCCCAAAAGGGGCCTTAATCATTAGAATAGGGTGTTGGGGGCTCCTTATTATAATTTTGAGTATGTACACTATGATATAGCCCCAAACCCTATTCTAATTATGAAGGCCCTGACAGTAAAACCCCCCCGACAGCTTGGCCGAGCTCGTGGATGTTCCCCTGCCTCACCCCCCCCGGCCGGTGCAAGCACCCGAAGGCAAGCCTGTCATGCTTCCTTAAGGGTTCCATGAGAGTCTTTCTACAGGTTCGAGGAGGTCTCTGAACCCTAAACCCTAAACCCTAAACCTAAACCCTAAACCCTAAACCCTAGGAGTTTTAAGATTTCTAGGGTTTGGGCTTAGGGTTTAAGGGCTTTGGGCTTACGGTTCGAACTTACGGTTTTGAGGCGATTGCAGTTTCACCATAAGGCTTGGTGCCTCCACTCTGTCATACTAGATGAAGTATACGTCACGGTTTGCACCGGCATTGCTGTGTCAATGCTGGATTGATTGATGCTTCTGCTTCGCGATGCGAGCATTGAAACATGGATATGGCGACGAGACCGAACCGTCGGTGACGACGACGACGACAGTGACGACGACGACGACGACCCAGTGAATCACCACACCACTCGTAGCACTATGTAGTGGCAGTGCTGCGGAGCTTTCGCATTGACCATGAGTGACTACACTGCTGAAGGTGACAAGTATAACAAGGCTCTACAACGCCGTAATATCAAAGAAGGGCCGAAGACATCAATACGTCATGACCAACATGTTCTTCTTCATGACTCGTTGCCGCTGTCATTGTGCTGGTCTTTGTCTCGCCATCACCAACGTCGTCGCCATCATCAGCATCACCACCGCCGCAAACACTACCGTGTTCATCATGCTCAACATGTCATGGTCAGCAGACAACCACATTGTCGTCGTACATCATCATAATTCATAACCCATGATTGTCTTCGTCGCCGTCATGACTCAAAGCCCAGGCAACCAGTTCACCGAGTACCCTAAACCCTAAACCCTAAACTCCAAGACTACCGACCCACAACAAAAACGGCAAGCCCGTGCCCTGAAACACGGGACGCAAACAACCCGAAAGCCCCTAGCCCTAATCAACCCAAAACGGGTAATCCTAAAGCAAAGAACCATAAGAGCCCTACACCCTACCCGGAAACCTAAACCCTAAACCTACCCTTAAACTGAAACCCATGTTGCACCGAAACCGTCTCCCTAGACGCCTAAATCCTATAAGCCCTAAACCCCTAAACCCCTAACCCTAAACCCAAAACCCCTAAACCCATAAACCTTTAATCCTCTAAACCCTACATGCCTATGAGCCCTAACCCCTAACCCTTACACCCAAAAAATCCTATAACCCTAAAACCCAAATAACCCTAAAATCCTATAACCCGAAAACCCTATAGCCCTAAAATCCAAATAACCCTAAAATCCTATAACCCTATAACCCTAATAACCCTAAAAATCTAGAATCCTATAACCCTAGAATCCTATAACCCTAAAATCCTATAACCCTAAATCCTATAACCCTAGAATCCTCAAACCCTAAATCCTATAACCCTAGAATCCTAAAACCCTAAAAATCCTATAACCCTCAAATCCTATAACCCTAGAACGCTAAAATCCCATAACCCTAAACTCCCAGAACCCTAAAATTCCAAAAAAACCAAAAAAACAAAACTTTTTTTTCAGGGATCCTGGGAGCCTCGAGCTCGTCGAGGGCCTGACTGGCCCGCTGGAACTCTGTGGAAGCCATCGGAAGCTGGGAACTTATCAAAGCACGGGTAGGGTTTAGGGTTTTAGGGTTATAGGATTTTAGTGTTTAAGGTTTAGGGTTTAAGGCTTCGGATTTTGGGTTTTGGGTTTAGGGTTTCGGGTTTAGGGTTTTTAGGGTTTCGGGTTCGGGGTTTAGGGGTCCAGGGCTCAGGGTTGATGATGGCAGTAATGATAGCCGTGAATCTTGCGTTGGTCTGACTACACGGATGCCTGTAATGCTCGTCTGCTTGGAGGTTCATGGGTAATTATAAGTGGGGTTATAAGTGGGGTAAGTATACTTATAACCCATATTAGGGGACTTATAACCCCACTTATAACTACCCATGAACCTCCAAGTACTGTTGGTGGCATCTACACCAGGCAGTGCATGGTGTTGGAGGCCCAGGTCTGAAGGTCGGCAATTGCTGCTCCTCACGCTGGGAAGCTCGGAAGCCTCTGGCTGAGACCACGGCATAGATGACATGGAAGCCCAGGGTTCGGGTCGCAATGGTTCAGGCTTTGGGGTTTAGGGGTTTAGGGTTCAGGGTTTAGGGTTGAGGGTTGAGGGTTAATTTTTGGAGATTCTGGGGGTTGGGGTTTAGGATCTGGAGGCTTTGGATTTGAAGGTTTCGGGTTTTGGGTTTAATGTTTAGTGTTCTGGGGTTTTGGATTTTAAGGTTTAGGGTTTCGAGTTTGGAGGTGTAGGATTTTGAGGTTTAGGATGTTAAGGTTTAGGTTTCAGGGTTTAGGATTTTAAGGCTTCGGGTTTCGGGTTCAAAGTGTAGGTTCCATCCCTCCAGCCCCAACCTGCCGCAGCGAGAGTGCTGAAGAGGTGTTGTGGGGTGTTGCGATGACTTTGCATCATGGGAATATCTCACAGAAACGTGTCACAAAATTCCTGAGGCGACTGACCCTAGACCGTACGCAAGTCGTGTAAAGTAAACCCGAACTCTCGATGCCCCAGAGCCTGACGGTCTTGTGCTTGCTCTTTCTATTCTTGGTATGACTGGTTCCGTTCCCAAATACAAATACCTACCCCAAACCTGAAGCTCGACAAGGACCTCAACGGCTGTGTCTTGTAGGTTTATTTTTTATACTATAATTTGTTGTGATTAGTATTACTATTATTGTCATTACTGTTCATTGTTATTGCTGCCATTTTATTGCCATTGTTATCACGATGATCGTAGATTTTCTAAACCCCAAAACCCCAAACCTCCCCCCCTTTTACCCTACCCTAAACCCTAAACCCGAAACCCCTAACCCCTAACCCTCAACCCTAAACCCTAACCCCTAAACCCTCAACCCTAAACCCGAAACCCCTAACCCCCCCTACCCTAAAGAGACGAACTCCGTGAGCCCTGACGCGTCTGTCGGATTTTCCATTGCTCGGCTCGAGACTGCGGCCAGAACGACCAGACCAGGACTCTTCTTGCGGCCATACGGCATCTCTATTATGATTGTGTATATATATATATATATTATATTATATTATATTATATTATAGTATAATATATATATATATAGAGTCTAAATATAATATAATATAATATGATATTAACGTTTAAGGTTTCGGGGGCTAGTGCTTCAGGGTTCAGGGTGTAGGGGGCTTGGGGGGTTTGGGGGGGCGGTCTTTCGGGTGTCAAAGCCTGGTCATCTCATAGTTATCTGGTGTGTGGACATGAAGGAACTCATCAAGGGACTCTACTTGGGGGTTCATGGGCAGTTATACGGGTTCCTTTAACGGTCCCTGGGATCTATGGGGACTCTAGAAGGGCACAGGGTTTAGGGCTTACTTGGAGGTTCATGGGTAATCATAAGTGGGGTAACTATACTTATAACCCATATTCGGGGACTTATAACCCCACTTATAACTACCCATGAACCTCCAAGTAGCTACATCTTAGGAAAGAAAAAAGGCGCTGCTATTGGCGACTAGTGGTTCAGACCTCAGAATTCGCTCCTCAGCCACGAAGTTAAGGGACTACAAAGGGCGTAACTCCTGTCCTAAACCCCGAAGTTCGGGACTCCCAATATTCCTTAAATCATACTAGGGTATAAGTTAAGGCATATTCCCTCATTAAGGGATACTGGAAACCCTAAACCCTAAACCGGGGAAGCTGCATCTTCCTCCTCTCGCCCGGCGGCCCCGATCCAGCTCAGAGGGACAAGGCGACCCAGGCCTGGGGCTTCGGCTCGGCGCGGCGCTTTGTCCTCGCAGGGCTTTTGGGGCTTTTGGGGCTTGTAGGGGTCGGGAAGAGGGCTTTTGGCTTAGGGTTTAAGGGTTCGGATTTAGGGGTCGGGAGAGTAGGGCTTAGGGCTTAGGAATCTTTTTTAAGAGACCTCACAAGACTTTAAGGAGCCTCAAGACTCAGAGCCCTCTGAGCTCCTACAAGCTTTCCACCAAGCAGGGCGGAAGAAGTGGTAAGCCTCATTACCCATCATTAAAAATATACCATAATTCCCATAGTTTAGGGTCCTTAAGGTAATGCAGGATTTTGACCCCGGGAGAATAGAACTGCCTCATGACTGTACTCTGCTCGGAAGATCGAATCGGAGCTTTGCAGGGAGCTTTCCAGGCTCCTAAGTCGGCTCTGAACCCCCAAAGCAACAGTACCTACCTTTGGTTAGTAGGGAATGGAGGAATGGGGTACAATTATAACTACTATTACTACCATTCTTCCTAAAGA
The DNA here is from genome assembly GCA_003297005.1 of Symbiodinium sp. clade A Y106. Taxonomy (NCBI): domain Eukaryota; class Dinophyceae; order Suessiales; family Symbiodiniaceae; genus Symbiodinium; species Symbiodinium sp. clade A. Next base: position 233,943 of record BGNK01000388.1, read on the forward strand.
TCCCTTTTAATGAACCCTATAGACCTCTTTAAAGGAATCCTAAATATCCCCGATTCCTACCATTCTTCCATTCCCTACTAACCAAAGGCAAGAGTAGCCCGCACGAAGGTTAATGGCCTGGGGTTTCGATGAATGGCTCGGGATTTGGAGGCTTCGGAGTTCAGGGCTTTAGGCTTGGGTTTAGGGTTTAGGGTTTAGGGTTTAGGGTTTAGGGTTTAGGGCTTTAGGCTTCAAGGTTCAGAGTTTCGGAGAGTTTCGGGTTGGGGGTTAAGGATTTGAGGTTTAGAGCATAGGGCTTGAAGTTTGCAGCTTAGTGTTTGGCTTCTGAGTCACGAGGAGTGGCCCTTTTTGTGAATTCCTGCTTTTCCTAACAAATTTTCTAAACCGTTAAACTTCAGAAGACGCAACGCATGGATGACGCAAAGAAGCATACCATCTCATGTCTATGGCCACCGTGCTCCACCCGAAGGGCGGAAGCTCTCATGTCCTCTGAGCTTCCAAGCTCTCGACTCCCAAAAAGGTGGCTAGTGAGATGGTAATTGTAGACGGAAGACGAGAAGATTCGGTGTTTGAGGTCATTCTCATGGTCCTCGTCTTCCTCTTCATCGTTATCATGACCATCATCAAGAAAATCACCATCCCGAAACCATAAACCATGAGCCCTTGATCCTTCCTTCCTCCTCTCAAGCTCGCGACGAAGAACAAACCCTCACAGCACTTGCGCTCCTTCGCGCCAAACCTGATCGCAGACGTCACGAGCCCTGAGGCAGTGCGTTGGTGTTGCTATTTGCCTTAAGTTAGCCACAATGCAGGAGGTGCGGTGCTACTGAGGAAGAGCATGATGACGATGATGGTTACGAACGTGATGGGCCCGGTGATAATGAAGTCCAAGCACTGAGACCAGACAAAACACTGCAAGCAGACATAGAAGCAGCTTGAGCATCGATACCCGTGTTAATCATTATCATCATCGTTATCATCGTCATCATCATCGTCATCGTCATCATCGTCCTCATCATCGTCATCATCCGCATCCGCATCCGCATCCGCATTCTCATCCGCATCCTCGTCCTCCTCCTCACCCTCAACCTCAACCTCATCATCATCATCATCATCCGCATCGCGATATATCGTGACCATCACGACCGGCTTTGATATTCCTCTGAGTTAGTCAGCAATCGAGCCGAGCTATAGCTATAGCATGGCCCCTACCTACGTAAGTCCTGACAACCCGACACATTCGATACCATCAACCTCACTGACCCAAGACCACCATGAACCCTAATCCTCCTTCATGGTTGGGAAAGGATTATTTATGAACAGTCTTATTCCTTATTTGGATTTAAGTACCCAACAAAATGTAAAATGTTACCCAACTATGACAAAGCATCGTGAAGCCGCTAAATCCTAAACCAAGTTTCCGAAGCAAGAGAAACCTGGCCTTCAGTTCCGCTTCCTTGTGAAGCTCCCGTATGGGCAGGTACTGAGCACAGGGAATCGGGAAGCTTAGTACAGGTTTCGGGTTTAGGGTTTGGCGTCCGATTGCGAACGTTTTTGGAGCTTAGAGTTGGTTTTTCGGTGCAGGTATTGACAATACCGTATCGTACAGCAAATTGCGGGCTTGCGGACCCCAGCTTCCTCCTAACTGTTCTTCATCTGCTCCACATCGTCTGGCAACCATCCCACTGCACGAAATGCCCCTAAACGCCCGTACAGTAGTCCCACCTAAGCCCTAGCCCCACACGCCCCTCAGATCAAAAAACACGTCTCAATCCTGATCCTTGGCAAGGTTCCACCGTGATTCCGATCAGGCCGAGGACCACAACCAGGTACACCGCGCCTCCCAGAGAAGCTCTGAGCCATAAACACCAAAGCAAAAGCAGCAAAGACGAAGCCGTCAGACATTGCGAATCGAACAAGGTGCTCATGTAGGCTGTCTGAAGCAAGAAGGCATCTCCTGGGCTCTCACCACAAAGCAAGTCATAGGAGTCGTCCATGCCGCGGAATACACACTTGAAACGACTTTGATGGTGGAGGACTTCAACATCCAGGTTTGTCACGCTTCGGGTTGCAGACAGCTGCATTCCTTAGGGTTTCGGGTTGTGAGGATTTAGGTTCTAGGTGCCCTGTCCCCACTTCCGTAGATTCTGCGAAGCTTTGTCAAACTTTGAGAGTTATTGCAGACCGTCAGGGGCTGAACGAAGCAATTAATTACACAAACCACTTGTCGCCAACCTCACGTGCACAAACTGTGTGTAACACTGTGTTACCAGAGTGACGGCTGCATAGCATGCTTCTGCGGATTTACGAGTTTTGATCCGCACAAAGGCTCCAACACGAAATGTCCTTGGACAAAACAGCACGGGCCCTCCGAAGCACGACTCTGTGCAACGAGCAATCGAATGGACGTTCGTATGTTTCAGCCGTGCACCAATGCGTCAAGACACAACGCCTTGGGCAGACTGCAGTCTTGGGAGCTCGCAATGCTTCTGGTACACACCCCTACAGGATGCGCTAGGCCACACAAGAAGATAAAGGCGCGTCTGAAGGGAATGGAACGATTTCTTGGTCTGTGGGTAACAAACTAAGCAAAATCAACAAGCAAGTCGCATTGCCTTGCGGCCGAAGTAGCAGGAAGTGCATTTCTCCAACCTTCGGCACAGGATCGCACATGCTGTAGGTATTTCGCTGCATCCAGAGTGAGGAAATAGTAGCTTCTCTGGCTTAGGGCGTCCTTCTCTCTAGGGTAGAGGCACTCAGGCGGCACAGAGTCGGGCCCCTCTCTCCAAAAACTCCACCGGGCAGGAAGAGCGAAGAAGAAGCCCTCCCTTCACTGGCCCTCGGGGCCTGGCCGACGTCACGAGCCCTGGGGCTGCAGGCAGTAGCTGGAGTCAGCATGAGGGCTTTGGGTTTAGGGCTTACGGCCGTTTAGGGCCATGTAGGGCCGTTTTGGGCCGTTTAGGATTTAGGGTATTTCGATTGTGATGTAGGTTCAAATCCAAGCGCCGAGGACAACACACTCAAGGCAGACACACCCGCAGCTTGAGCATTGGTGCCCTAGACTCAAACGACGAAACTGCAGGGCCCGTGCTATCACCATCAATACCACCATAATGATCGCCATAGGCTGAGCTCGTCAACATCGAGCCGGGCTTCGGGATCTGCCCCATAGTCATAGGGCCAATTACGATTATTACCATTATCATTGTTACTATTATTGCTATTATTACTATTATTACCGTTATTACAATTATTACTATTATTACGATTATTACTATTATTACCATTATGACTATTATTACTATTATTACTATTATCACTATTCACTATTAGTACTATTGTTACTATTTGTTATTACTATTATTACTATAATTACTATTATTACTGACTACTACTGACTACTACTGACTACTACTGACTACTACTGACTACTACTGACTACTACTGACTACTGCTGACTACTGCTGACTACTACTGACTACTACTGACTACTACTGACCACTACTACTACAACTGCTGCTGCTGCCACTACTACTACTACTACTACTACTACTACTACTACTACGACTGCTGCTGCTGCTGCTACTACTACTACTACGACTACTGCTAACCACTACTTCTACTACTACTACTACTACCTACTACTACTACTGCTGCTACAACCACTACGCCACTACGACGACTACAATTACTACGCCGACGACGACTACTACTACTACTACTACTATTACTACTACTGCTATTATTACTACGTCGACTGCGACTACGACTACGACTACTACTACTACTACTACTGCTACTACTTCTACTACTACCACCACCACCACTGCTACGGCGACCGCGACTGCGACTGCGACTGCGCTGCTGCTGGTACTGGTAATGCTACTGTTGCTACTGCGACCACTACGACGACGACTACACATCCTACTACTGCTGTTGCTGTGGCTGCCACCACGACCACCAGCACCACCATTGCCGCCACTGCAAGTACCCGTGCTTCCACGACACCCACGAGTACTTCTCCTGGGACAATGATGGCTACTGAACGAGCGTCATCATTATTGCAACTTTGTGTAGTTGTTTCCGTTGTTTCCACAGTCACAGCGACGCTTAGTTGAGATTGCAGCTTTCCTTCATGGATGTCTGGCCACCAGAATTCCATCGTTTCGCTCCGTGGCTGTACCCGGGGTCAGGTTTGCTTCAACTTGTGTTCGGCCCTCTAGAGAAGTGGTTGCCTTTGCCATCACTAGTCGACTTGTCTCTCCTAGCATGATTTTGACATTCACTTGCTGGCAACCGCAGAATGCATCAGCAAATGTCAATCTTCTTGTTGTCCTGGCTGTGCTTCATTACTGCTACCCTGTGATGCGGCTCCTCTTCGTACTATACCGCCGAAGACTGCTTCATGTTTCGACGTTGTCGCAGTTGCCGATTGTGTCTTTTAGCATGTTCGTCGTCTTCGTCGTCATCTGCGTTGTCGTCGTCGTCTTGGTTGTTGTTGTGGTGGTGGTGGTGGTGGTGGTGTTGGTTGTGGTGGTGGCGGCGGTGGTGGCTGCTGTTGCCTTGTGTTCGCACTAGTACATATTGGTACTTATGCTTTCTGTTGATAAGCTTGTTTGTGTTGTGTTGGCCCTGTTGCCGTGGTGGATGACGACAATGACAATCATTGTGGTCAGGATGATGATGACAACATCATCTTTGTTGGTACCGGCAGTGATCCCCTAGCTCGGTTATTGCCCATGATTGCTGTCATCAGCGTGCTGCCAGCAAGCAACCCAAAGCCCAGATTCCTCTAATCACCAGAATTGCTTGCGATTCTTTCCGCAAGTTCCGTTGCTGTCGCGCGTTTCGGCATGCCAGGAGGGTTCCGAGGAAATCGTCGAAGAACTCGGCAGCGGAGAGCTGTACCCCCGGCACCATCGTTTCGGGTTTAGGGTTTATAGTGTTTAGGGTGTATGGAGAGCATATCAGGTTACACGTAGAGTTTGCCGAGGATTGCTTTACTACCGGCGTCTGCAGCATTGGTCATTGTCGCGCAGCTTGCTGCCACAGTCATCACCCAGTTCTTTCCGATAGGTCTATCACTTCTGCTTTTTGATTAGTGATTAGTGCTGGTTTTGTGATGTTGCCGACGACGATGATGAACAAATGATAATTAATGATGATGATGCTTATGACGAAGAAGACGACGGTCATGATGCTGATGATAGTGATGGCGATGACGATGATTTTGTTGGTGCTGATGCTGGTGTTGCTGCTGATGACGGCTCATCCTGATGATCTTGGTCATCATCATCATCGTCGTCAGCAGCAGCAGCATTCTCGAAGTCTTCCCCGTATGTCTTGGTTGGAGGATGCCATGCCTCTGCTTGTTGAAGTCATTTCTCTAGGTTGCCTCTGACCAGTCGCTTTTCTTTCAAGGTTTGTGCTGTCGGCATTACAACGAGCAGTCCTTCTTCTGAGATGTTCGAGACTTTGGGACTCTGAAGGGGTTAGTTCCCCGCTCCTCACCGGACCGTGGGTTTGAACCACGGCGTGGAGCTTCGGGTCTGGCTTGGGACTGTGGTGCCTTGGGTTAAGTTCAGAGGGGCCGGTGTGCGCGAAAGTAGCAGGAACTAGTCGCTCGGCATCCTGCTATTGGGCCTTGCCGGGTGTCGGGCATGTAGTTGAAGTGTGAAGGTGTCGACAAGCCAGAACGCGTAAGCCTGGAAGCTAAACCCTAAATCGTTTGCATTGCACCTAGGACCTAGACTTGACCCCGAAACTACTCGTCATACTAAACCCGGGACTGTCGCGCTGACCAAGGCTCTGTGCTGTGAGAAGCTGCCTTGGCACGAGCAGTGCTGGGATATCCCTATATCATCTCTCATCCCCGAAGCACCTAGACAAGAACACAAACTCTGGAGCATCTATGCTGAAAGTTGAAGAGCGCGCAACAAGACGTGTCTTTCAGGCCGTTCGTGGCTAGCATCCTGTCCAGAGGCTCTGATTCCTCAACTTGTCTTAGTTCCTTTGGGGTCTTGTAGAGCTGCCAGGCTGGAAGCGATTGGAGAGGCTGCGCTGGAGGCGGGGGCCTTCGGCTTCTTCAGATCACTTCTAATTAACCACTTGCCTATCTACCTACCCCCAACCGACCTACCGACCCACCGACCGACCGACTTACGACCTGCCGATGATCGTGAACTGACTCCTAATTCCAAACAACAGCACCCCAGACCCGGTCCTTGTCATTCACCAGCAGCCCTAAGACGATCCATAGTAGCCCTGTGCTACCCATAGTGCCATAGTTCTGTCTGTCTTGCTTCTGCATATGCTCATATGCTGCTTTATCATGTTGTCTCATATCGTGTGCGGCAGCTAGGAGATTTTTGCTGGCTTTGGCGGTGGGTTTCCTTGGCTTGTGATACATCGTGCCATTTGGCGGGTTTCGGCGTGTAGAGCCACTTGGGATTGTCCCGAGGCTGGTACCAGCGACTGCGAGCTCTCCTGGCTTCACGTGCGCGCCTCGCTGGAGGACTGCTGGGTTGAAATGTGTTGGGCAACGTAGCATTTCGAGGCCATGGCAACTGAGGGGGCATCCTCGTTCTTTCCCGAGGTAGAAGCTGGCTTTGGGGTGACATTCTGGGACTCCGCCCCGGGCGGCCAAAACAGTTGAGGCTGGTTCAGTGGTGCGGGAAGAAAGAGAGACTTGGATGAATGCAACGATGCTGGGGTCGTGCGCTGAAGATGTGGGCTCAAGGGCTCTGGGGCAGGGTCAGACCGGTAGCATGGCATGCTCGAAGCCCAGCGCGCTGCTTCAGCACGCTTCTACCCTCCGTGATGAAGCCAAGATGCGGAGCTTCACAAGCAGAGCGCCCTTCGAGATGTACCTATGAGGTTCTTGAGAACAGACTGTGTCTGAATCCTGGTATTCTAGTAGATTGGGTAGGAACGAAGTCCCAGTGCAAGGATTCCCTAGAACAACCAAGGTACGTGGTGTCTATGGAAACCGTACTTCATATGACAAGCCTTCGTGTACATGAAGACTTGATGGCAGATGGGCTTCTACACATTTTCCGGGAGGGTAAGCGGTACGCAGCAATTTTTGTTTCGCATCAGTGGGCTGGAAACGGTCACCCTGATCCCGACTTCGAGCAGTTTCAGGTCTTGCAATCCTTTCTCTCCAAGCTCATAAGTCGTCAAATCAGTTCGATTTCCGGGAATATCTTGGCCGAGTTGTACCTTGACAAGCCGAAGATTCCTGCCAAGGAGCTGCAGTCCTTCGAGCTGTCAGTTTGGTATGACTGGTTCAGTGTTCCACAGGCGAAGGAAGCCGTTGTGGAAAGGACGCTGGCAATCCAGAGCATCCCCCGCTACGTGGAGACTTGTCATTATTTCGTCATGCTTTGCCCTCTTGTGAAGCACCAGCAGGAAGGTACGATCATGGGAAAGCGTTCCTACGTCTCCCGTGGATGGTGTCGGCTAGAACTCGCAGCTCGTATTCTTAGTGAGCGGGAATCCGCACACTCCACCATTGAAGTGCACACGTCCAACCACCAAGTGTGTTCGCCAATTGGCGATTGGATATTGAAGGCAGTCGGTGAGGGAAGCTTTTCAGTTTCTCAAGACTTGCATCATTGCGCTGAAGTGGTGACCGGCATGATCGACAGGAAATTGGAGCACTTTCTAAAGAAGGACGACCTCCATAGCTTTCGGGTTCTCTTTAATCTGCGCAGTGTCATCTACAGGAGCTTGCCAGCTGTCCCGTCCGCCACCGTCGTGCCGGGATTTCAGTCTTCGGAAACGGATCCGGCTAAACACAGTCTAGAGTTGTTCTTACACCAGAATGGCCTGACAAGTGTTTGTGATCCTTGTCCGAACGGATGGACACCGCTGTGCTACGCCGTTCTGGGAGGCAGCCCCTTGTTAGTGAGCGCGCTCTTGGAAGCGAGAGCGAACCCTCATGATTGCCTGAAGAAGACCAAGGCAACGCTTTTACCAAACGTTGCAGGCATCACAGTGCTGCAAGCCTGTATCTACCTCCGCCACAACGAGGCCGCGAAAGTTTTGATATCGTTCAATGCAAATGTGAACGCGAAGGACATTAACGGAGCAGAGGCCATTCATTGGGCCTCTTCTTCGAACAATGTGGATGCCATTGGCTTGCTGTGCTCGTTGGGCAGTAGCCCCATAAAGGCGGTGAGCACGGGTCACTTGCCCTTCGCCATTGCAAGTGCGACAGACAGCCTCGAAACTCTCCGAGAACTGCTTCCACGCACCACACGGGAGTCTGTTCGTTCAGGCTTGCATTCTGTGTTCTTCTTTGGAGGCACTTCGGGGAAGATTGTGGCGACGTTGATCAATGCCGAGGCAGATGTGAATGTCCCAATGCGCACCTCCTGTATGAGTACCTTGGGTTTGATCCTCCGTTTTTTCGCCCTCCGGCACCGATGGTCCAAGACAGCCCTGAGCACCTTCGCTTACCATCACCAAGGAGCAACTCCGCTCATGTGCAGCCTGCTTACGTGTTCTTTCGAAGCAGCTGCGGTTCTTCTTCTTGCCGACGCCAAGAAGGAGCCGAAGAATGCACGTGGAAAGACTGCGTCTGATTTTGCGGAGAAGATGTGTGCCCCGAGCTATATCCATAAAGCTCTGCAGGGAGACCTGTCGGAGTGTGAGTTTCTAGTCCGAAACTTGATGGTGGATCAGTAATTAGTGAGACCATCTCTTGTGTGTCACCTCTTGTGCTGGAAGTCTTGCAGCTTGCATCCTGATTGAATCATGATGTTCTTTGCCAGGCTTCATTTTGTGTTTTCATCATGTGGTGGTAGGCTGAAGCCGTTTCTGTCTTACCGCAGAACCGCTTGAACCGGCCATGTGCGCTTAAAAGGAATGACTTGCAGATGCCATGTCGACAGGGATAGGGCCAGCGGGCCGGACACGATGTGTGTGTGTGTGTCTGTGCGTGCATTAGCTGCGGTGTCACATCTGCGCAGGACAATGTTGAAGTGATGTCCGAACGGCCGCTTGAATATCAGGACAGCAGTTCTGCTGGTGATCAGTTCCACCGGTGTCGAAATTAAGGCTTGTCCCGTTCGGGTTGGGGTTTGGGGTTTCAGGGTTTGGGGCTTTCGGGTTTTAGGGCTTTTGGAGTCTAGCTTTACGTTTTCGGGCGCAGGTTTCGGGTTTCAGGATTTCACTGTATTTAGAGTTTAGGGTTTCATTAACAGCAGAACGGGTCACAGTGGCAGTGTTGATATTGGTCGGCACAGTAAACATAAAAACTTCAGGATGCTGTTACGTTACTGGCAAACTGCAAGATGTGCAAGCAGAGTATCCAACAGTTTCACAGTGATTCACTGCAGGAATCAAGAGAATCAGCTCAAGCAAGGAACCCGAACGCCAACCCAAGTAGCTTGCGGCAAGTGCAATCGCGGCTGCGACGATAGCAGCGGCGACGACGGCGGCGGTGACGACGACGACTACTGCTGCTGGTACCGCATCCACCGCTGCACTGCCACAAGGGGCACTGTCATTCATTGACGCTATTTTAGGCATGCACATGAGCGACCAGTGTCGGCAGCACCTCACCGGCGACGAAGGAAGGCTGGATCCACGTGCCGAGCACTAGCCTGCAGATTGTCGCAGACCCGGTAATAAGCCGTTCTTTTTGGATCTTGGGTTCTGGTTTTCATGATGGATGTCGAGATTTAAGGTGTCGGCCTACTCATTCAAAGGCGTCGTGAGGATGACAATGATGGTGCTCGTGGCTCGGTTGACGATGACGACGATGGTGAGGAGGAGAAAGATGACAACGAACTGTGTGACGTTGGTGATGGTGGCTTGGCCCGCGGGTAACATGATGTTGTAGCAGTGGTGCACTGATGCTGCTATTTCTTGGAGGGCATTTTGCCAGTTGACGCTGGCATCCGAATGGCTGAAGAATAAGCTTTCCATCCTGGAGCGAGCCTGGCGCAATCTGCCGTCAGCGATGCAATAAGGCACAACGATGATATCGATACTAGGGGTAGCCTTGTTTTGCAGCGCAGCTGCGAACCGATCGCTGTGTTCAAGGATATAGGGACTGTGGCAGCATGCGACACGACACGTTCCTTGTGCACGATATGCCATTGATTTGACCTCTGAAGCAACAAGTCCTCGAGAGTCAAGCCGAAACTCGAAAACTCTGCACAGCCCCCACGCTTTGGCACGATTGTTCTCGTCATCATAAGTCTACAGCACCGAAACTTCAAAACCAAGTTCAGTAGAACGTATGTCCCGAGTCCCAAAGCCCCAAACCCAAGACATCCCAACACATTTTCCAAATTCCGCCGTTAGCCCCCCGAGGCCGAGCATCAGCTCGGCGACCGGCTGGCCGGGCGCGTGGACGTGCCGGACCATCCGGCACCTCGGTGTGGTTTGGGCTTTTGGGAAGAGCGCTTCGGCTCTCTTTTTGGGAATGCTTCAGGGGTTTTGGGGCCGGGGGCTTTGGGGCTCTTCAGGGCTTGACAAGGCTTTGGGGCCAAGCGTGCCCAGGGTTTAGGGTCCCTTAGGGCTCAGGTTCAGGATTCACAAAGGTTGGGTGCAGGGCTTGGGTGGAGAATGCTCAGGGGTTCAGGGTTTAGGGTTCCTTACTGTCGCCCAGGCTACGGCTGAAACTTGAACGAAGGTTTGGGGTTTTAAATCTTACTTAGGTTAGGCCTTAAGGCTTAAAGTCTTGGGATTCAGGGCTTGAGCTTTCTGGTTCATCTTTTGAAGGCGGGACTGCTGGTCTCAGAGCTCCGAGTTGGGGGGTATGGGACTTTCTGATTTAGGGCGTCGGGTTTGCGAGGGTTTGGCATGAGCAGACTGCAGCCTTCGGGCTTGGGTGATATGGAGAGTTGAGACGTTCCCGAATTATAGTTGACAAGAGAGAACTCCAAGATTACGGACATCCAAAGCCCAAATCCCCAAACCCAAGACCCTTTTTGCTGAAGCTCTACACCCCGGATGAAAGTTCCGAAACCACTTCAACCCTAAACTTCCCGATCCCCCAAACCGAGGTCATGAATCTCGTGAGGAAACTCCCTCCTTGGGCAGGCGGGGGGCTGGAAGGTTCGGGAGCCCGTTTTAGGACTTCACGGTTGGGGGCACGCGGTTTGGGGTTGTAGGCTTCAGTATGTATGGGGTTTGTTTTTTCTTTTTGTTGGGGTGTCTCGGGTAGAAGGTTGTGGTGGTTTAAGGTTGGAAGGCTTTGAAAGTCTTTCTTTAGTGTGTTCAGGGTTTCAGGTTCGGGTTCGGGTGCGAGGAGTTCGCAGGAGCTCTTGGTGGGCTTGTACGATTGTACGTGGCTTCAGAGGCTCCGGGCTTCAGCCTTTTCGTTTCGGTGGGCCTCAGGGTTTCGGATTCAGGTAACAGGATTTCTCAGTTGGGGCACGCGAGCGTTTGCGAGGTACGGGACCCTCGAGGAGAAGTCATACACGGCCAGTGATCGGCCCGTCTGAAGCCCATGAAACAAAGACATACTCCGTCTGCAAAACCCTCAATGTTCTAAACAATTCTAAACAAAGCCTGTGTCATCAGGCCACCCTCTCCCGGATTGGATGCCGGCCTCCGTCTGCGAGCTCCACACCGGGAAGGTGGGAACAGCTCACTTTGGGTTTTGGAAGGCCAGGGCTTCAGAGGCTTGCAGGGCTCTTTCGGTTTCGGAATTTAGGTTTTTTGTTAGGGTTTGATTTCTTTGTGGTTCGATGGTTTTGGGTTTGGGGGATTAGAATTTTGTCGGAGGCAGGACACCAGTAGATTGAATTGGTTCCCTCGCCAAGCGTGGTGCTTGGATCAGACTTCTCCAATCATCTACAGATCCTGGTGTAACCTGTGAACTTGTTTTCACTTTTTAACGCAGAAACCCTACACGAAGCCCTGAACGGACCAAAGTCCTTTCTGCTGTGTTTCAGTAGGTCGGCGGCATCGTCCGAGGCAGGTTCTGCGGCTGGGGCCGTGAGGGTTCAGGGTCACGGAAGCTTGGATCCAACGGCGCAATCGGAACCCCAGCGCCCACTGACCAACCTAAAGCCCAAGCACACCACCACCACCATCACCGTACTACCAACAGCAGCATCACCACCTGTCACGTTGCTATCATCATCATCATCATCGTCATCGTCATCATCATCGTCATCGTCATCACCATCGCCACCACCGCCACCACCACCACCACCACCAAAACCACCACCANCTAAACCCGAAACCTGCAAGCCTGAACTCAGAAGCCGGAACCGGAAGCCCAGAATCAGAAAGCCTGGCACCACCACCACCACCACCATCACCATCACCATCATCATCATCATCATCATGTGCTTGCTCGGAACCGTCATAACCGTGACGTGAATAGTATCACAGGTTAGACGACTATCAGTCTTGGAACTGCGTGGAACGAAAATGGAGTAGCAGTAACACGCCGCAAAGATGGCAATGACGATGGCAGGAATGAAGACGACGACATGGGCGATGAATATGATGAGGATATCATCTTCTTGATGCTCATCATCATCATCAGCAGCAGCAACATCATCAGACGTGTCAGGTCTTCTCTGGCACTTATTCTCTTCCTGATCGTTTACCAAGGCATTTGCATGTGTGCGCTCTTTGAATTTCGAGTGGCGTCTGGGTCATATTGATTCCTGTCTTCGGCAGAAGAACGATTGGAACAGCTGGAAAGGAGCAACACTCCGGAGCATAGTGGAAAGATTCTAATGTGAAAGTCTGAAGGATCTGCGGGTCACAGTGGCAGCAGTTCCAGCTCGCAGTACTCACAGCATGGTACATGCCTAGCAGAAGGATTCCGGCAGTGAACGATACAGGAGAAGGGCCACCCCTCAAGCAGCTCGGTGCGCGTGGTCTGCAAGGCTTCCCAAAGAGTGACGTAACCCTGGTTGGAAGTCTCTAGAAGGTGGCCGCTTCCTGCTCCAGCGGCCAAACGGTGCCGTACCTGCCGGGGCCGCAGAATCCACGGGAGTCAGCGGGCTTTTGCACAGTTACTGGGCCGAAGGATCGGTCGAGTCCAAAACGCCCCTTAAGCTCGAAGTGATCGGATGTGTAACGGTGATGTCGGCTTCCCCAATCGGAGGCCTAACGGTGCACCTCCATTGTTCCTTTTCTTAAACTCCGTAAAGATGTATCTTCTGTCGTAAGCTTTGTTTCCTCAGCCGTGAAGCTTGACAAGCCGGCTGCAGAGACAGTGTGGTCTTCGTACTTCGAGAACTCCGACGCCTGGCGTCGTTAATGGGGTTTCGCGCTAAAGTTTAGTGTCTTCAAGTCTGCTCATTTCGCAAGGCAACAAGAACCGGTTATCCATTCAATTCAACATCGACAGTCCCGTAGACCAAAGCGAAAGCGAGCGCTCCCCAATGGAGGAACGACAAATGGCCTGCAAACGGCTGAAGCTCTGTTTCGGGGTGTAGGGTTTGGGGTTTAGCGTGCTCTTCAAGATGCAGCAAACACGAGCCTTCATGCAACCTCTGCCATCAACGGCCCCTATAGAAAAATCCAAGAACATCCCCTTTAAAAGCGGCGACTCCAGTAAAGCCAAGCAGCCAACTTCAGAAAATGGCGCACACAAAGCCGCTTACTTGCGATTCGTGCAAAGGAGCGCTTGGCTCTTGAAGCCAAGATGCTACAAAGCCGAAAGGCCCTAGGGCCTGGGGGCAGTTCCCAGAGTGTCGAGGCTTTCTTAAAAGGATGGTTTTTGCTTGAAGCCGGGAAAGTAAGGACTGTGTGTAGATTTCCAGCCCGAGTTGCGTTATGAGATTTCTAGCTTAGATTTAGCGGAATCACTCGTTGAAAGGATGCCCTGAAGCTCCAGACCTTTGGCAAGCGAAAGTGCTTGCCACTGCCGAGCCGCTGCACGTATCTTCACCGAAGGAGAGACAGACATGGACTTGTAGACGCCCGCATAGAGCCAGCGAGAAGGACCGGCGCCGGTCCACGGCTCTGGCTGCTGCTCTTGGCCGGGGGCCCTGTGGCAGATGAGCGTGGCAGGTGACGGTAAGAGCATCTGCATGAGTGTGGCACGTGCTCGCTGAGAAGGACTTGGCTTCGCCATGACAACTGGTGTTGCCATACACGTCCGAGAGGCCCTGGCGAACCTGCAGATGAGTCATCGTCATCCTCGCCATCCCACCATAATGATCATCATCATTATCACGTAGTTGCATCATCTTGCGTGGTTGCTAATGCTCTTCATCATCGCCTCACTGTCACTGCCGTCAAGAGCCATCGCCGGTCAAAATCACAGTCATCCCTATCAGAATCAGCACTATCTTCATCTGCATCCTTGTTCAGCATCGTCTCCGTCGTCATCATCATCGTTGCTGGGGCAAAGTTCTAAAGCTGCAGCTGCAGAAACGTCCCTGCACCCCAAGTATCCCCACCCGCAAGCCCAACCCCCAAGAGCCCAGAAAGGCCAGCTCTGGCTATAACTCCGGAAGGGATCAAAGTTGAAGCCCAGCTCTCAAACCTGGCCAGTGGTTGCGCGGAAAGTCCGAGCTCGGGAAGAAGACGTGGTCGGGAGCCAATATTGGTAGGCTGCAGAAGGAGCCCAAAGTTAAGTTGTTTCCTTCCGAAGACCTCATCCGTTCAGGTGTTGGGTTCAGTGTGGGTTCTAAGGTTCTTGCTTGGGCTTGGGTCCTTTACAAAGCCTTCCCAAGCTTCACCCGCGATTCAACCCGCAGCATGCCTCCCTGCTCCGGGAATCCTTATCGTAAGCCTTCCCCGCCAACATCCCGAAGAGCAAGCTCCTTCGAACTATGACGTCTTCTGGGAAGCCTTCAGAACCCGCCCTGGCCGCGCCTCCTTCACCGTCTTTCAAGGAATTTGTTGCTGGAAGTGGGATGTTGGGGTAGTTTCGGCGCAGTGGGCGGTGAGCTGGGGCTGGTTCGGGCATCAGCTCAAGGCTTTGGGCTTGGGGTTTTTGATGTTTTTCTTCCACCCAATGGTATGCTTTCGTATGGGGTTTGAGAGCCCTGTTGGTCCGCACCATACGTGCAAGCTGCGGAACAGAGTCAGATTGCTAGAGAAGCATTTGGCCAATTCGTATTCAGGATTTAGGGTCAAGATGCGCCCCAAACCTGAAAGGCACTAGACTCTCAGCCCCCATCCAAGTTATGCTTCATATCCCTTGCTGAGTGAGGAGCGGAAACACCGGCTCAAAGAGCTTTCAGCTTATGCCTTGGTGGGCCGCAGCAATCGGAGCGGGAGCTGAATTGTGGAGGGGTCTATCCCCCTCGTTCTGTACTCAGTGCCCGTGGAGCCTGATTGTGCTCCTGCTCCTTGTTTGCTGCTGCCTAGGATTCTGCCTCGGGGGTTTGGCCACTAGTGTAGCTCTCTCGCCATTGCTTCGTCGCGCTCTGCTTGCTGCCTTTCGAACANCTGAATACGTGCATTGACTCGGTGCATGAGTGACACTGCGGCTGCTGACCCCGAGCTAGAGGAGTTGATCATTCGGCTTGGCTCTTTGGAAATTCGGGTTCGCGGCCGAGGTCTTCAAAGTGTAGCCGAGGTCGAGGATTCCGGCTTTGTGGTTGTGGGGCCGACCCGTGTGGCTCCGATCGGCCCGGAGGCCAGCGGTGAAGACTGGGACACTTTCGAGACTAGGGTTCTCGCTGCCACCTCCCCCAACGAGCTGGCTGGGCTTAACAGAACATTCTCGAACTTGCTCCCTTAGCACGTCAGCTTCGAGCCTCAGTGCAGGGTTGGTCACCTCTGGCCCGGGTGGGTCGTGCCTACCGAGCTGGAGTCTCTCATCGAACCATTTTGCGAGGAGACTTTGGACGAGCCGTGAGCTCGCCTTCCTGTCCCATCCCCAGGGCTTCTGGACTTCGGATTTGGGCGCTTTCTTGGCACGGGTCAAGGACTCTTCGGGAAACTTCCCGGCTTCTTCAGTTTGCCACTCCTTTGCGAGCCAAGCTGAGTGCGACGCTTACTTGCTTGGTGCTGGGCGGCCATGGCCACCGGCACTGTAAGGCGACCATGTTCACAGGAGGAGATCCAGGAGCTGGCGTGCCAGATCACTGCTACTCGCCCATTGCCTTCTCCTCATTTTGCCGGGCGACGAAGAGCACGGCCCGGCTTGCACAAGGTGTATTGGTGAGGGTCCGAGCCGGTGGTTTCTTGGTAGCATTGCCCAGCGAGGATCCCGTCGTCGAGGTGATGCGAGGGCTTGTGGATGGCGAAGGCGAGAGTCTTGTTCTGGACACGGTGGTGAGCGTCGCCTTCGAAACTTCTCGTGGCAGAGCACTGGGGGAAGGGCNCCGTCGTCGAGGTGATGCGAGGGCTTGTGGATGGCGAAGGCGAGAGTCTTGTTCTGGACACGGTGGTGAGCGTCGCCTTCGAAACTTCTCGTGGCAGAGCACTGGGGGAAGGGCCTTCCACTTGGCCGACGTTCCTTGGGAAGGGGCCGTTGCCTTTACCAAGAGCCACCCTCTTCGGGGGGCTGTGGCTCGCGAGCAAAGGCTCCTTGGCTTCACTCTTGGCGGGACGGCTGCGCGACCCTCCAGCGGCAGCATGCTCAGAGCGGCCGAGACTTGGATTCAGACCGCGATGGAGTCCACCACGGCCGCCGAGTACGTGACTGCCGACGAGGAGCCCGAGACCGCCGAGGACCGAGCCGAGGGTGTGGATGGCGAGGCGGCCACCAACGAGGAGTTGATCGCTGCGTTGCAGTCTCGGATCCGTCAGCTGGAAGCTTTGGGCCCACGGGGGCTGCCCCAGCCTGCGAGCAATCGCTCCGTGGCTGTCATCGCAGCCGGTTCGGGAAGCCAACCGGGCGCCTCTTTTGGGGGCGGGCGTTGGAACTCTGGACGATGCTGCTTGGGATCGCCTGCGGACCATAGCGGGGCCGGCCCCTCGCCAGGGCTTGTTACGGGCTTCTGCGAAGACGGCACCTTTACCTCAACAACAAGCCGAGGACACCTTGCACGGCGAGGAGGAGCTGGGAGTGATTCCTGCAGCGGAGCCTGGTTTGCTGGTGGACACGGTGGGAGCCGACCCTTTAGATTCTGGCCGCTCAGCTTGCTCAAAATCGGCTGACCCTGGAACGCTTGGCCCCGAAATCTTCGGACAGCGTAGCTGCCGCTCTGGGGTCCGGTCAGGGCAGCGGGTCAGGAGAATTTTCCGGGATAAAAGGGTGTCTCGCGAGGGATGCGTTCCTCCGTCAGGTGACAGACTTGGGCCGCGTTGCGGAAGTAGCCCGGCGCAACGCCATCCAGGAGCTGGGGCTAGACAAGGAGGAGCCGAACCTGATGAAGTTGTTCGTGGAGAGGCGGTTACCGTTAGCCGGCCACCGCCTGCTCGGGCATGTCGCTCAGTTTGCCGCCGAGGGTTGGGAAGCGGGCGTTCGCCTGAACAACCCCGAACTCCAGGAGTTTGCCGCCAGGCTCCTGATGTTTGCCGAGCAGTCGGCGCTGGACGGGGGACGGTTGCAATTGGCATGGCTGCTCGGGGGCTACAGCGAACCTCCACTGACTTTGTGGACGACATCCCGCCGGCCATCATTGAAACCGTTTTCAGCCCTGGCGCACCCATCTTGGATAGCAGGAAACATAGCTTATCTAAAAGATTTGGATTTTCTCGAGACCAGGATGAGCAGCCTCAATCGCGATCAGCGCGACCGGGCCGCCAAGGACGATCAGGCATCTCATCAGGAACCGACCGCCCAGCCAAAATGGGCCTCCCGTCGACAGGCGAAAGCGAAAGCTCAGGATGCAAGTCAGTGAGCTCGGCAGGGGCTTTGAGAAGTGAGAGAGATTTTCTGAGTGCCCAGCGTCCCGCAAGTGGTGCTAGCCGCTCCGAAGATGCCTTTCCCGATCTTAGCCCGGATGGTAGACCTTTGCGCCCCACCGAGCTAATTAATCTTTCCCTTAGGTTCCTTGCCTCGGGGTTTTGTGGTTTAACTTCTTTTATTAAGGATTCCCTTAGGGTCCCCGATGTCGCCTGCAACATGCAAGCTGCCCCTGGTGGTGGCTCTCTCTGGCCGATCCCTCCTCCTCGGAGCTGTTGGTCTGGCCGGGGCCGTAGTTCCCGTGCTTTGCGACGGCGCGCTACTTTAAAAGCCGTGCCAGGTTGCTCCAAGTCGTCGTGTGTAGTCTCAACTGGCAAACTTTAGGGCACCCGAACCTGTGTCCCCCTAATTGTCGCCAGGGTTGCCACATCACCGCGCAGCAGCACAAGGTGCTCGATCACTTGGAGGGGCTGCTCGATCGCTTCTTGAGTTGCCCGAGTTTTTCGCCCGAGTCGCTAGGCCGCTGCGGTCCTAAGTTTTATGCACTCTCTAGAGTAGCACAGGAACTGCCTCGCAACAAGTGCGTTGATGTGGACCTGCTCTCCAAATTAGTTTCCGATTTGCAAGGTCAGTTTGATGTGTATGGGCCTGCAAAGGCTGCGACCGGCGGGGCTCCCGTCGAGTCCCGCTTTTTAGCTTCAGCATGCCCGTGCACCACGAGTGGGACAGCGCCCCCGAAACAGAATGCCGCTGAGGATTCGAGTGGTAAGTCCCTGAATTCCTTTAGCACCCTACGGATCCAAGCCTCGCGTATCAAGTGGAAGCATTCGCCCCAGTTTAATCCCCAACCCTACATTGACAACAGCCTCCTCCGAGCTGCTTGTGCCGATCCGGAAATCCTCCGCATGCCGGCTGATTGCTGGCCTGTTGCTCGACCTGCTCTTGTCCACGCCGACCGGTCGGAGCTGCTTACTTTAGCTAGGATTTGGGATTATTATGGGGCTTTATCTATCTGCGGGGCTCGCGAGCTTGAAGGGCTTCACGCTGATGAGGAAGTTGGTTTGTTTTGTGTCAACAAGGACGCCGATTACGATCGGATGATAGTCAATCCTACGGTTGTTAACGGGCGCATGT
>BGNK01000389.1:1209-68876 GCA_003297005.1 Symbiodinium sp. clade A Y106
CTTTAGGAAATTGGCCCGCAACTCTGGGCGGGCCACATCGATGCTCATGATGATTCAGGCGTTTGCAGCAGCTTTGAAGCCCTTACCGTTGCACAACTTAAATCTTTCTGGCGCCTTGGAACTTACATGCCATGTCTTCTTTTTCACGCATGTCCGGCAATTTGCATGAAGTTTTGACGTATGTTTCATGCTTTCAGCACGTTGCTCCGCGACGCTCTCCCCATCAAGGTAGACAAGCACGAAACATGTACAAGACACTGGCAGTTCTGGCACAACTTGTCATAACACTCAGGTATGACAAATTTTTCANCTTTCAGCACGTTGCTCCGCGACGCTCTCCCCATCAAGGTAGACAAGCACGAAACATGTACAAGACACTGGCAGTTCTGGCACAACTTGTCATAACACTCAGGTATGACAAATTTTTCACCCGCCCACCACTCCCTTGTTTTTCCGATTCTGGACGGACGTTGTCCCCTCGTTGAGGAGCCCAACCCAGTTGGGTCTAGCGTTTCGTTGCACGGTCTGGGCCTATCCCCCAGCCGTCGCAACTTACAAGCGCGAAGCCAGCCACTCGAGTTAAAACACTGGACCGCCGAGTACAATATTTGATTGGACTGAATGTTCTACATATTTCTGGAGCAATACAATTGAGCTTTACAATATNGCGAAGCCAGCCACTCGAGTTAAAACACTGGACCGCCGAGTACAATATTTGATTGGACTGAATGTTCTACATATTTCTGGAGCAATACAATTGAGCTTTACAATATACGAGAGCTTCATGATCATATATGCTGACAAATTTTTCATAGAGCGAGATGTTTCCTAATAAGACCAATCTAGCAACTGTATTCCTTTGAAGGCCATATGTAGTTAGTGTTACTACAATATGTTGCAAAACCCTGTTCTTACTATTACGTAAGGCTCCTGTATTGATAAGTAGCCGTTGAAACCCATCGTCTTGAGGCTTCATGCGCGTTTCCTAGGGGTTATGAGGCTCGTAGATGGCTTTCAAGGGCTGTATCAGCACTTCATAGGGGTTTTAGAAGAGTCCTTTCAGGGTTGGTTTTAGAGGGGGTCTTACAGGATCCCTCAACACTTGAACTGGACCTAAAGTATGGTATTTCAACAACAGTAGGAACCGAGAAGACACATCCAAAAAGAGAGGAAGTATCCCTGGATTATGCACCGACCCATGCTCCCCGCCGACAAAGAAATCTCAGACACGGACGAATGCCCCAGGCAAGAACCGAACCAGCATGGCTGCATTGCGCACTGTTACGCCTTCTGGCTTTGATTGGGGCGGGATGGGAAACGGAGCCCTGAACCCTCAATCCTGGCACAGGCGCTGAAGCCCTAAACCTCCGGAGCGCTGACGTACTAAGCTACAGGGGGGTCTTTGCGTTTCCTAAGGGTCCATGTGCCTACAAGCCTAAACCCCTAAACCCTGAACCCTATAAGAACCCTAAAACCTTGACCCTTGTAAGGACATGGGATCGACAGTTTCTAGAGGAATTCTTCTGAGGCCCACTGTACATGTAGCCCGGAAAGCACTGTGGACACATGGCACTCTATACCGCAATAAACGTTTAAAAAACAAGAAAAAAGGCGTAATACGCACATGGACCGTTAGCGCGCCTGCAAAGAAGCCGACTGTAATAATGTTTGTTTGAAGCCGAAAGCTGAAGCTTCACAGTCCAGAGTTCGGGTACCTTGGTTCCGTGCATGTAGTTTAAATGAAGGTTGTGGTTGGATTTAGCTTCTGCTGCGTTTATGGTTTTAAGTTTGGGGTTTCAGACGGGAGGTTTAGGTTCCAGGACCCTCCTTGTACCCTCAAATAGGGGTATATGGTCCCAAACAAGGGGCATTTAGGGTCTAATAGAGGGTAGATGGAGGGTCTAGGTTCTTGTGGTTTATATGGGTCTATAGTTGTCAGAATTCACGGTTTGAATTAGTGTTAAAAGTCAGTGTAAGAGTTCACGGCTCAACTATACCCATAGGCTCCATAGTAGTTCCTTTTTGGGATTACCTTATAGGATTCTATATATGAGCCCCAAAAGGAACTACGTTGGAGCCTGTGGGTAAGGCTTAGAGATGTAGGTTTGATGAATTTCGGGTTTAGGTTAGGCCAAGGGCCCGTGGTGGAGTCAAGGGCGTTAACCCTCAAACCGCGGATGGCCGACCAAGCACAGACTAAAGGTTCAGGGTTTGGGGTTCAGGGTGCATCTTCGGCAGTCCTATAGGGGCCTGGATAAGAAGATAGTTATATACCCGCACTGCATGATGAATTTCATACCACTTCGTCCGACGTCTCTACTCGGCATATAGCAGCGAGTTGGGGAAAGTAGACGTATTATATTATACCTTCTGAATGAAGTGGTACGACCCTGACGGGTTGAGCCCCGGAACATAAAGGGTTTAGGGTCTAGGGTTTAGGAAGAAGTCAACGCTGCGAAATCCGAACCCCAAGCAGACCCAGAGAATGTCAGCTGCCATGGTGATGTGTCCTACACGCCAACCCCTGTGCCCGTAAATACAACAACAGTTGCCACATGTGGAAGTACCCCCTAAATGCTGCACATTTTAGGGTTATAGGGTTTTGGTAGAATTTAGGATGCTGGGTTTATGGATGGTTGTTTGACGGCACTTCGAACCTATGAGCTTATGTTTATTTATGTTTGCTTGGAGATTTCAAGCCGTTTATAGTTGGAGATCTGTCCTCTCAATTAAGGAAGATACCTCAAATCATATCAAGGGCCGCTGGCCCGTCTATAATCTTTTGAGGTATATTTCTCAAGGAATTAGAATCAGAAAGGTTTTGAGCTATACGGAAGCAGCGCCGCCCTGAACCCTTCAACCCAAAACCCTGAAGCCAAGGCTGTGCGACAGCATCGTTTTCGATGGCGAGGCGCGATGTTTTCTGCACTCTTCAGCTGGTGTCTACCGGGGCCATCAGAATCAACCCTAAGCACTAACCCTGAACCCTAAGCCTACACACTGCTAGAGCCCTAGAGCCCTGAACCATGCCTATAGCCCTCAAGATACTCGATGAGGCTTCCTTCCTGCGATTCTCCTTGATTGAGTATGAATATCTCCAGAAAAACTTGGACCGCAGGCAAAAATCCTAAGAGCTCTAAAGCCGATCCCAGCCCCGGAAGCCTTGGCGAGGGTCTTCATCGGGTCTTGATGTGATTTTTAGTTATATGGGCTGTTCTCCAGACCCCCGGGGAGGTCCTGGTAATCGTATCGGTTTAGGGCAAAGTAGGGTCCCTGTTAGGGTACTGTTTGTAAGGATGCCGTACTGATTTCTGGACCGAAAAAGGTGCCCATACATGCATAATATTTATATAATGTGTAGACATAGGCTTGGCAGGTTTCTTGAAGGATAGTCAGGGTTGCCTTTGGCATAAGAGAACTACAAGGTTTGTTTCTATGGGTGTTGTTTTAAGTGAAGGGCTCGGCGTGGCTCTGCAATGGCGTATAATCCTGCACACCTCCAGCAGGGTTTGGGGGTCTTCAGCTCGAAACCACGTCTGGGTGAAGGTCAACTGCACCAGGATTTGTTTCAAATTCTTTGTTTCTTTCGTGAAGCTGGCAAGCCCCAAACCAAGTCCCAACGCCTAAGTGGGAGTTTCCGAAAATTAGAGGTACCTTATTTTGGTGTCCTTACAATAAGGATTCTACTGTTTAGGGTACTATATTAGGGTCCCCCCATTTTCGGAAACTCCCAAGTCCTCAGATCCTTTAAAAATCGTACACCCCCAAGCCCTAAACTCGAAACCTTCAGTCCCAAACCCATATGGGTGGTTGTCAAAATTAGGGTCCCTTTTGGGGTACCCTAATATAGTACGGCACCTAATATTTAGGGTGCCCCAAAAAGGGACCCGTATTATATTAGGGACCCAAAAAGGGCCCGTAATTTTGACAACTACCCATATGGGCTCAACCTGGCAGTCCCCCTTTCGCTCAGGAGGAGTACTTGGAGCACGTGGAGTGCTCTGCCGGACGGAGCAGTCCCAGAAGCCACACGAGCCTGCGCCCACATTATGACAGCAACTTGAGACTTCCCCTAGGGGTCCATGTACCCAAATAGGGCTCCTTTAAGGCTTTAAGGGTACCATAAGGGTGCTGGTATAAGGGTTTAGGGTTTAGGGTTTAAGGGTCCGTAAATATACATATACATATATATATATTATATTTACTTACTTACTTACTTACATTCATTTATATATATATATATGTATATTGTTTATATGGGGCCCAATGTATCCCTATATAGGGAGTACTTTAAGGCCGAAGCATATACTATTTTGGTGCATGGACCCTTAGGGTCCGCTATAATAGCATAATATGGGGGTGTGGAGTTTAGGATTTATGTAGGGTATCGGGTTTCTAGAGTTTGGTAAGGGTTTCATAAACCATTGTTGTAAGGGCTGCTGCAAAGCAAGTGATGATCTAGGGTGTAATGGACGGCCTGATAATCACATGTACTTGAAGGGGCAGGGGACTTAGTAAGTTGGTTATAAGTAGGGTGATAACTAGGGTAACTCCATTTAGGGCACTTATAACTCTACTTATGACCTTCTTACTAAGTCCCCTGCCCCTTCAAGTAGGGCTCCCTGAGATGTTTAACTACCCAGAACCCTTGTCTGATAATTTAGGCCCTATAACAACCCTAAACCCTAAGCCCTAAACCCTAAATCCTAAACCCTAAACCCTAAACCCCTAAACCCCTAAACCCCTAAACCCTAAACCCTAAATCCTAAACCCTAAACCCCTAACAACCCTAAACCCTAAACCCTGTGGCCCTTACAACCTGCTACGTTTACGGCTTTAGCGTTTTGGGCTTCAGGCGTCGGGGTTAAGAGGGTAAGGGTAGAGCTATACCCTATACAGCCTATACGTGAGAAGTCATACGGTTGATGGACAAAATCCTGCATGACCCTAAGGACCCTAAACTATGGGAATTATGGTATATTCCTTATAGTGGGTAATGCAGGATTTTGTCCATCAACCGTAGCATGCTGTTGTGGGGGTTTGGGGCTTCGGGGTTTGGAGTTACGGCCTTAGGGCTGGAGGCCCGAACATGGTCTAGGGCTACAGGATGTGACACAATTACTGGAGTAGGGCCGGTTCGAGCTAACCCTTAACGTTCACGGTCTAAGGCGCCTTCTGGGGGAGACTTCAAAAAAAATGTTAACGGGATGGAATAATGAAATAATCTGGCCCATGGCGAACATAACCCCGCAAGTAGGCTACGAGTAATAGAGTTGTAGCTGCCCTAGAGTGGGTCACACTCACCGAAATCCAACTCCCCAACTTCTTGGACCCTAAACCCTATGAAACCCTAGCCAGGGTCACTAAGGATCTTTCTTTCAGGAGGCACAACGTGATTTCGGGATCACTTTCTGATTAACTGTAGGTTCTGGGGTCCCGAATCCCCAAAATCTCTAGACCCTACAGCCCAGATTCCCTAAACCCTAAGCCCAAAATCCCAAATCCTCTAAACCCCAAGCCAAAAATAACAAACAAATCCCTGAACCCTAAGCCAAAAATCCCAAATCCCCTAAACCCTAAGTAAGCCCAAAATCAATCCAAAATCCCCTATAACCCTGAGCCCAAATCCATAATCAGCTAAGCACTAAGCCAAAAATCACAAATCCCCTAAACCCTAAGCCCAGAATCCTAAACCCTCCACGCTCTAATCGCTCAGGAAGGACTTCAACTCGCCCCGAAGCCCGACCAGCGAGATGATGTCTCCAGCTGCATCGGAATCGCAGCCGCTGAAGGCAGGGTTTAGGCTTAGTAGCTGAGTGGATACACTACACTTTTTGGGATAATACTACCCACTATAAAACTGAAAGTGTACACTTTTTGGGGCTTACGAACGCAGCAACTAAGTAGGGCTTAGGGTTTAGAGGGCTTTCGGGTACATGCGAGTTTGGCCTCTACAGTTTAGCGTCGGGGTTTGGGGTTTTAGAGTTGCGCAGGCGTTCGTTGGAGGCGATCCCCTGGATTAAAATTGGGGCCCACATGATTATCAATACTACTTTGGTGATCCCTTATTGTAATTACAGTATAATGGGCCCCAAAACCATATTCTAATTAGTAAGGTCCCTATAGTACTACGTCCACGGCGACGCCAGAGATAGATAGCCTGAAGGGATCTGCAGAGGCAAACAACAAGGAGGGTGTTGGGGTCTATATGCATGAATACCCATATGATTGTTGAGGTTTCCTTGCTAAACAATTAGACAAAGACATATCCAAACATATGTACATACATATATATATATACATATATATATACATATATATATATATACATATATATATATACATATATATATACACATATATATATATATACATATATATACATATATATATATATACAAATATATATATATATATATATATATCTGTGTTTATGTAAGGAGCCCAAAACCCTATTCTTTTTGCAGGCCGCTACACTGTTAGGGTCTGACAGTCTAACAGTCTGGTGATTCCGTCCCGAGTTCCCGAAAGACACCCTAAACCCTAAACCCTAAACCGTGGAACTGGTTTATGGTTTAGGATCTATGGGGATCCTTGCTATGTATACCCACCCTGAACTACAAACAACTCCTAACCCAAAACCGCAAATCCGTGAGCCCTAAACCCCAAACTCGGTATACAGACTGACTGACTAAAGCCTAGGTCGGTGATAAAGAAACTCTTTGAAGCAAGCGAAAGACCTGAGCCAAGAGTGTGACATAGGCATTTAAACAACTACTAATACAATCCTGGGGCTCCTTATTCTAATCGTGGAACCCTAAGCCCTAGACCCTAATGATATACCCAAAACTATCTATCTTTTCATCATCAAGGCCCTATATTAGCCAAGTGCGCGCTTACGCTTTACAGCATAGGGTTTAGAGTATGAGAGTTTACATGGGATCACTTACTGTTGTACATTCATCAGCTTTGAGTTATGGGTTTAGTGCAGAGTTGCGGGCTTGATGGTTTACAGATCTGTCTTTATTCCTAGACCCCCACTACCCTCTAATATACCCTAAATACCCGTTATTAAGGGCCATAAGGGCTCTGTTAAAGGGTTTTTGAGGCGGTCCTGGCAGTCCTACACTCTAAACCCCAAGGTTTATACCTAGAGGCTCATACCCTACCCCTTTTCTTGGATACCTATAGTTTCATGGTTAGATTTTTTACAAAAGTAGATACTACCTTAAAAGAGGGGTAGGGTATGAGCCTAGAGGTAGGCTTTAGGGTTGAAGCCTTCCTCCGATCTGTCTGACAGGGCCGATTCGGGCAAGACACGCACCTTGGCAGCAGATGCAATGGGGCCGGGGCCGTGGGGTTTAGGGCCAGGGCCATTGGGTTTAGGGTTTAAGGCCATAGGGTTTCGGGTTTAGGAGTTGAGAAGTATGGAGTTTAGGTTCTGGGTTTGGGGGGTTTGACGATGTTTGACGGTTTCCCTAGTCTTATAGAGCCCGTTTCATAATACTTATAGAACCCTTCTGGAACCTGTAGAGCCCAAAGGGTCGTAAGTACAGGCATAGTCGCAAGTAGGGTTTCTATAGTAGGACTGAGCAGTTTGGATAAGTATCCCACCACATGTACCCAAGCCTCAAACCCGAAACCCTTCAACCCTAAACCCCTCAACCCTGCAACCCTATAAACCCTCAACCCTAACACGTCAACCCTAAGCCCTAAACCCTAAACCCCTAAAGCCCTAAGCCCCAAATCCTATGAACCCCAAAACCCTACAAACCCTAAACCCCTAAACCCCCAAACCTCTAACCCCTAAACCTTAAACCCTAAACCCCTAAAGCCCTAAACCCCTAAACCCTAAACCCTATAGACCCCAAAGCCCTAAAGCTCTCACCCTAACAGCCTGAGCCCAAGCAAGCCCAGGCCGAAGAAGGATCCTGCACGTCGCGGCCATGACACTCTGCACGGGGGTTTTGGATTGGAGTCGGGCTTTTCAGTTTAGCTTTAGGGTTTTTTTGGGGGTTTAGGGGTTTAGTGTTTAGATTTAGTTTTTTTTGGTGTTTCGTTGTGACCCTAAGCCCTAAACCTTAACTGGTTGGGGGTTTTAGGTGGGTTTTTCTGGGGCTGTGTGATCTGATGCTTTTAGGTTTCATCATGATATAGTTTTGGATTGGAGTTGGGGTCGGGCTTCAGTTTATTAGGGTTTAGGGTTTTAGGGTTTAGGGTTCCGCGGTTTAGGATGGTTGAGGGGTTCAGGGGGGTTTTAGGGCTCAAGGGTTTAGGGGTTTAGGGTTTTTAGGTTTCATTATGAACCTAAGCCCTATAAACCCTAAAGTGTTGGGGGTTTCAGGTTGGATATAGCTGGGGTTCTGTCATCTGTAAGGCTGTTCTTACAATCAGGCATTCCTGTTTCGGGAGCCCATCTCCGTCCGTCATTATTTTCTGAAACTCCTCTTTGCGTCTAGTGTTTGGGTGTTTAGGATCTGGGTGTTTAGCGGTTACGTGCTGCACAGATTCTTACAGGAGGTTCGCTGAAGGGGAGCATTCTACACACCAAGCCCGACCCGCACCCTAGCTAAGACTCCCGACAGGGATCTTATGACGGAATCCAAACTCGCTAAACCCTATGTAAACCCTAAGGCCCTAGGGACAGTATCTTCAAAGCCACTTTGGGTGGAGTTTCCGGTCAACGGGCTCTGGAGTTTAGGGTTTAGGGGAAAATACTTACAGCACCCTATAGAACTGAGAGTTAAATTCTATGTGGCTTGTGGACTCAGCGCAACTGAGCTGAGGACCACGTTGCATGGCTGGTCTTGGGACGCTTCACGACCACCATGATTTGGTTGTGGCTTTTTGGAGGCCTGTGGAGTTATGAGTCCAAAAAGCCATGCATTTCTGCTTCCAGCCACGTAGCACAACCTCCATGAAACGGCTCCGTTGAAGTTCCCTACAAAGGGTTCTACAACACGGCTAGAGTCATCCCCAAGCGCAGTCGTTAGACTTTGTTGATTTTGATTCGTTCTTTCTTTGGCTTCGCGAACTCGACTTTAGGCTTGTGGGGCTCTGGGGCGCCGGCGTTTGGGGATGTACCTTGGCGTCAAGGCAAGTCTTTAGGTCTTCAGGGTTAAACTGGGGTTTGGGGTGCAGGGTGGCGATGGAATCATGGTAGACATGGTAATGCCTAAGCCCCCTAAAACCCAAACCCTACACCCCCAAATTCCCTAAAACCCGTAGCCCCAACCCTCAACCAAAACCTCACAAGATCGGGTCGCAAAAGCGAGGAAGAACGACTAAGGTATAGCATGCTCCCAAGAACCCTGTTCTAGTTCTGGAGGCCCGTTTAAGCCCGTAGTCCAATGGTCTAATGACAGTATAGCACGCCCTTTATCTCTGCTTTCGGAGCCCATGGAGGCTTCATCCACACGGTCAACTTCTTCCTGGATGTCGGTGGCAGTCCGACCCTTAGTCCTGGGTTTGGAGTACCATACTTGAATACTTGTGTTGGGGCCTGTTCCTTACAGGAACCATTATGAAATAAAAGGCTATGCGTTTTTCTTCCTGGCTACTCCAAAGCCCTCAAGTGCACTTTGCCCAAAGGTCCCCATAAGAGAGGTATATACGGCCGGCCGTGACTCCTCAACCCGAGCCCTAAACCCCGAAATCCTAAACCCTGAGCCGCATTCTTTCGTTCATCCAAAAATATCTTGAACACGACCATGGACCCGCATAGTGCATGCATACTTTGACCTTAAGTACCTATGCAGGCACGCCTTGAAGATCAAGGTATATGAGTACCTGGGCCTTTCGGCTATAGCACAAAACCCTAAAACCTTAACCCCTAAACACTATAAACCCCAGGAAGAACACTTTATCCTAAAACCCTAAAAGCTTACCCCTAAACCCTGTAAGCCCCAAATCCTAAACCCTAAACCCTTAAGAAGAGCACCGAAGGCCCGATCGATGTCAATGGCATCATCACCCAATCGTCGCCTGCCAAGGCCCCTTTGTGCGGGCAGGGTTTAGGGTTTAGGGTTTAGGGTTAGGGAGCAGTGGCTTTGAGTTTAGGGTCGACGGGCTTATCCTTTCAAGGGGTCCATCAGGGTTATAAATTAGGGGTTTAGGGTTTGGGGGGTTAAGAGTTTCTAGTATAGGGTTTAATTAGGATGCAGGGTTTACGGCTTAGAGGGTTTATGATAAGGGTTTAATTAAGGTTTAAAAGTTTTGCAAGCTTTTGGCAGGGTTTAGGGTTTATAGAATGTGCAGAGCCCAAATGGAAAATGCATCATAAACCGAAGCCTCACCCCAAAATCCTACGTGTGGCCCCTATCAGCTGGACTTTGCAGGGTATGAGACAAAGATACTACAAATGGCTTGCAGCTAGCATCCTATGCCCCGGACATTCCGGTGTGTCCCAGCAGCTATAGACCCAAAACCCTACACCCCAATTCCGAAGCCAGAAAGCCTGAACCCCAAAACTCAGATCCCAAACTCTTTCAAGCCTGTTTGCAGCCCAATACTCTGCAGATACTGCCGGAGCGTCGCAGACTTGTCGCGCAGTGGCCGGAGCCGGCGAACTTCTTTGAGGCTGGTTTAGGCTAGGGTTGAGGCTTTTCAAGTTGGGTCAGGCGTTGACAAGGTGTTGACATGCTTTTCCCGGTCTTTTCCCTAGCCAGGTCACGTCTTTGCACTGCAATGCCTCCGGAATGGTCATCGGCACGCCCTTTGCAGTGTGCCTGGGGCTACTCAGGACTCGTAGCAGTCTTGGGACAATCCAGAAGCGAATCACTTGTGGATCAACTACATAAAGTATGACGGCTCAAAGGATCTAAAGAGATCTGTACTGTCTCCAGTTTAGGGTTTAGGTTTTAGGGAGTCAGGGTTCGGGGTTCAGGGATGATCTTAAATGTAGTCCCGCTATAATCTGTGCTAACAATCTATCCGAACAACTTCCTATCCTTGATATGTGAAGCAACAGGATGAATTTATTTGTGCTCCTCAACCTCGACCCCCCCTCAACCACCCTCAAATGTACCCTGAATAAACACCGTCTATGAAGGACCCGGTTTGAGGTTTAGGGGCTATAAGAGGGCACCTGGAGGGTCCTGGAAGCCCCACCGCGGCCTGCCATCCGAGGCACTCGGCGCCCCGAACATACGGCTTGAATGGAAGCCATGCCATAGGCCCTGAAGGGGTTGAGGGTTTAGGGGTTAGGGTTTAGGAGTTTAGGAGTGAGGGTTGACAGCTTTGTCGTTTCAGTGTTTTAGGTTGTGGGCTCTGCTTCTATATGGCGAAGGGATCTCACGTGATGTGATATCCGGTCCTTAACGTAGGGCCGACTCGCTTCAACTGCAGCAGCCGAACAGGGATATCGGGATATCCCTACCTTATATTGGGCTTCATTATACGGGGTTAAGTTTTATATGCGATACCCCTATCCATTTTTAGTGTTCTGTTTTTTTTGGGGCCCTACACCCCTGGGCAGGCTCTGCTGCTCCATGACATACTGATGCAGGACCATAGTCATGGAGCATACCGGCATACCAAGGCCAACCATGATACTTGCTGTTTTTTTACCAGAACAGATCTAATATAGAGGCCTCAATAATTACCAGCATTTTTCCTTAGGGTTCCTTCGACTTCTTATACTACAAAGGACCCCCCNCCCAACAGAAGAAAGTCCTTAGTGGCCTTAGTGTTCCTTAGAATACTTATGCCACAAAGGATCCCCCCCCCCTCAAAAAAAAAAATCCTCCAACCCCCTCAAGGAAAGGCACACGTAAACGCTTCACTCAGAACACGAAAGCTCTGAGACCCCCCAAAACAAGCAGGGTTTAGGGGTTAGGGTTTCGAGGGTTTAGGGGTTAAAGGGTTTAGGGTTTTAGGGTTTACAGGGTTTAGAGCTTTAGGGTTTCGGGCTTAGGGTTTAAAGGGTTTAGTAGGTTTTTAGGGTTTAAAGGGTTTAGAGTTTTAGGGTTTAGGGTTCAGGGTTTTAGGGTTTTTGGGTTTAAAGGGTTTAGGGCAATATTCAATCCAAACCCTCACCCTGAACCCATCGCTCCCGCCAGACACAAACCAGAACATCCTGAGCCACACAGCCCCTTACTGAGGCACAGCGACGAAAGCCCCGTAAAACCGCACCGACAAAATCATAATACTACACGTAACCTAAACTGAGCAGGTATAAAGCAAATACAGAGGTAAAGAAACAAAAGTAGCAATAGCAACCAATAGCAAGTCATTGATAAAGGGTAAATGTTAGATTTAGTGATAAGTTGAACAAGTCAAAACAAACAGTAATACCTGTGTTCGAAAAGACCTACCTTGTTGAGGAACTATCTATATATATATATATATATATATATACATATAGAAACCATCATAAGGTAGGTCCTTTCGGCTACAGATACACCCTAAACCCTGGACCCCCTAAAAAGAAATTTCTGGCCGAAAAACCCTTATGCATCCCTTTCTAAACCCTGAACCCCCCAAAAGCTGGGTTCTTGTTAAGGGAGACAGCGTAAACCTCCCAGTGACAGGGCCTCTCTCGCAGATCGGCGAGTTTGAGATGAAAACAGCTTGGTGTGGGCCAGGCCGCTTTAGCTCTGGCTGTGGGGTTGAGGGTTTAGGGTTTCAGGGTTGTAGGGTTCAGGGGGTCAGGGTCTCAATGTTTAGGGTTTATAGGGTTTAGGGCTCATAGGGCTCCGCATGCCGACAGTGGCAGTACTAAGCATAGTTTCACTTCGATCTAACATCCTGACCCCAAGCCCTAAACCCCAGACCCTCGATCTAAAAGACCTCTCTCACAAGTCATCAAGAGGAACATAAACATAGGACAGATCAAACACCCAACTAATTCCTGGACCCTGAATCGTCAGAGGAAAACATGAAGCAGATCAAAGACTCAAGAGCACAGCAACTTATTCAACACTCTACACCCCAAGCCCCAAACCCTGAACCGTAACCGTTGTATTTGAGACCCCAGATCCAAACTACCCCAAAATCCCAAATCCTGAAGCAAACACCCTAATATCCCAAACCTAGAGCCTAAACCCCAAACCCTAAACCCTAATGTAGGAACCTGATTAAGAAACCCTGGGGCCTATAACCCCAAAATACTAGGATTCATAAAAGGAACTCTCATAAAGGCCCAAGGTTTCTTAATCAGGTTCCTACATTGCCCAGGAACCTAGTAGACCCTAAACCCCTCTAGATCCCTTATACAATCCGTAAGGGACCCTTTAAAAAGGGTTTTAGAAGCAAACGGCATCTGTGAGGTCAGGGTTGCCGGGCGCTCGCGCGCGAGGCCGGTGGCTCCTGGCGTTTGCGATCGCTGGGGACGGCGGAGGACCCGGGCAGACTGAAAGTTTAGGTTTGGGTTTCTGAGCTTTAGAGTACCATACATTTTTATTGTTTTCTTACAGGAACCATTATGAATCATGAAGTAAAAGTTTATACTTTTTCTCCCTGGTTACTTAAAAGCCCAGGTGTAGGGTTTAGGGTTGTTAGGGGCTTGGGGGGTTTAGGCGTGTTAGGGGTTTAGGTATTATAGCAGTTAGGGCGTGTAGTATGTAGTGGTTGGGTTTATGGGGTTTTGGGGTTTGGGGCTTATTTGGTTCAGAGCTGGGGGTTTAGGGTTCATAGTGGCTAGCGGTTAGGGTTTATGGGGCTTCGGGGTTCGAGTCTGGGGTGTCGGGTTTATAGTGGTGCTCGGCCTTGCGGGGTTTAGGGCCGTAAGGGAACCCTTAAAAAACTTAGAGGAACCCTTAGAGACTTAAAGGAGCCCTTAAAGACTTAAAGGAACCCTTAAAGACTTAAAGGAACCCTTAAAGAGCCCTTAAAGGAACCCTAAACGAGCCCTTCAAGGAATCCTAAGCGAGCCCCTAAAGGAACCCCCAAAGACAGGGTTCTCCAAGTCGCAGGGTTCTGGTCAGTTCAACTGCCAGCTTCCAATCCCTTACAGGACCTTTAACTTAGGGTTTAGGGTTTAGGGTTAAGCTGAGTGGATACACTTTACACTTTTTGGGACAATACTACCCACTATATAACTGAAAGTGCACACTTTTGGGGGCTTACGAACTCAGCAACTAAGTTAAAGCACCTTTACGAACAATTTTCAAGGAACCCTATACCCTATAAACCCTAAACCTTACAGGACCCTAAATGCGTCTTTATGAGATTTTGCTAAGTAACCGTATAGACCCCTTTTTAAAGCGCAGCTCCTCACATGCCAGGATCGAAATCCATCGCCACCGGCGCCTGGGAAGGAGTTTCAGAGCACCTTTGAGTTTCGCATGTACGGGGGATTAGGGCACATTTAGGGTTTAGGGTGTGGAGGTTAGGGATGAGGGTGTATGGTTTGGGGTCCAAGCCCGATTAATATGACGTCCATCTCAAGCAAGTCCTGCAACCCTGAGTCCTACAACTCAAACAGAACACTTTGACTTCTCTGGAGCTGCGAAGCCCTGAACCATGAAATCCAAAGCTTCACAATCTCCTCAACCCTAAAACCGTAAAGCCTTGAACCCAAGCCTTCAATCCAGATCTCTTGAATGAACCCACGCCCTAGGTTCCCTCCCTGGGTGTGGGGGTTTACGGCTGAGCAAGAACCTCCTGAAGCCCCCAGTGATACCCTGAACGACCGCTCTAAAGCAATGCCACCCCCTCAGCGGCACTAATAACGCCACAGCACTGGTACCAAAAAGTCATACTGATAAGATCATGTGAAAGACTACGAGGGAGTTTCCGAAAATAGGGGACCCCTATATAGTACCGACCCTTATTATAAGGACCCCCAAATACGGCACCCCCTCATTTTCGGAAACCCCCATGTGAAAGACTACCAAGCGTCACGATTAGGTGCCTCTTCCGGACTCGTGGCAGATAGTCGCAGCTGCCCCGGTCCCCGAGCAACAAGGCCACCCAATAGGGTTTAGGGTTTAGGGAATTGAGGGATTGAGGAAGGGATGGGGTTTCGGGCGTTAGTAGGAACATGTAGGAACCGAACTCGACACAATTAGACCAAGCTATGAGAAGTCGCTATGGTAGGAATGAGAGCCGTCGAGTGCCACTTCACCAATCGAACGCATTGCCAAGATGATGTTGCTTTTGAGGCTTGCAGTGTACCGAAGTTTACTTTCTGGCTTGGCTGTTTCTGTTGTTGCTGCATCTTGTGGTGATCCAGGAGGAAGCCATGTATCATGCATGCTGTCGTTTGTGATGTTGTAGCACGGGATCTAAAATCAGTATCGGGATGAATCGTGGCGGTGGCAGCAGTGGCGGTCGTCATGGTAGTGCTGGTGCGGCAGCTGGAGCTTGTGCTGATGGTGTTGGTGGGGGTGACAGTTCTGGTGACGGTGGTGGTGTTAATGCTGATGGCGGTGGTGCTGCTGATTGTGATGGTGACAGCTGGTGAGAGTGATGATGATGACGGTGACGGCGATGAAGACCGTGATCATGCTGACGATGGCGCCTCTCTCTTCGAAACTAAGACACCCGCCCTGCAACCGAAGACCTCAAGACATCAAAACCCCAAACCCCAAACAGCCCAAAACGTACCTAGAAGCCTAGGGTCTTCGAAAGTCGATCGCTGAAAGCCGCCCCAAAAGGCATAAAAGCTCAGAGCCCCAAAGCCCTAAAGATGAATCCCCCCACCCCCACCCACCTCAGGCCCTAAACCACCAAGCCTAAACCCAAAACCCCCAAACGCTTCGAACCTTAAAACCCAAAACCCTAAACCCCCAAACCCTGAACCCCTAAACCCAAAACCCCTGAACCCTGTACCGTTTTGGAATCCTTATGGATCCCTTGAAAGGAACCCCTTATGGTCCCTTTAAAAGGAACCCCTTATGGTTAAACGGAACCCGCGACATCTCCCAGAAGGCCGGGCTGCTCTGCTGAGTGCTTGGGACGGCCAGCGCAGCTCGACGTACTTGGCTAAACGGTCTTTATGGATCATAAGGCCATAAGGGTTCTAAAAGGGTATAGTGTTTAGGGTTGAGAGTTTCGCGATTTAGGGTTTTGGGTTTTAGGTTTGGGGGGGGGGTTGGGTTTAGGGTTCAGGGTTTAGGGTTTCAGGGTTCAGGGTCCAGGGCTTCAGGGGTTTAGGGTTGGGGGGTTCAGGGTTTAGGGGCGTAGGGTTTAGGATTTGGGGTCTTGGGGTTTGGGGCTTTAGTTTAGGGGTTTAGGGTTAGGGGGGTTTGGGGTTTAGAGCTTTGGGGCTTCAGGGCTTTATGGAGGCAAGTATTTTTTCAGCTAGGAGTGCGTGTATCGATACATATTGTCATAGATATATGCATACATACATATATATATACATATATATATATGTATATATATATATATATATATATTATACATATTCATTATCCACCTATATATATATATATATACGCACATACATACATAGCATAGGGGCCGGGATCGTTAGTAAATGTATCCATTGCGGTTGAGTAATGTATCTTAACCCCCACCCGGCCGCTCGCCCGGCCACCTCCCCCACCACCCCCACCCAACAACTTGCCAACCCCAGAAATCGCACCGAATTCCCAAGCCCACAAGACCAACAACTCAAAAGTTCTGACTCCAAGCTCAAAGCCTTATCCCCGCAGCTGGAAATCCAAGAATCACCCTTAATAACCATAAACCCTGCTCCACAGAACGAACTCCAAAGGTGTTGTGATCGCTTCCTTGACGCCAGAAGCTTCTGGCGAATGGCGCCTCCATCGCCGCACCCTGCACTGCAAATGGTCCGATGAATTCGAGCTACAAGTACGTTTGAGGATAAGTTGCATGGAAGCTGCATGTTGAGTGGTTCGTACTCATGTTCAACCGCTAGCCAAGGCTTTGCCGTGCACCAGCCACTAGGCAACTGTACGGAGGTGCCAGTGCTGATGCTCCGGTGCGTGGGTTTTTGGTTTAGGACTCGGATGTGTCAGTGTTAACTGCAATGAAAGTATGCTGAAGTTTGATCCCTTGACGGAGTCCAGAATGAACGGGTCATGGTGGAGGAGATTACATGAGACAACCAACCCGAATCTGCGAGTTGTCGAGGGTCACGGAGTGCATGTAGACAGAGGGCTCAGCAAGCAGGAGAAAACGGATACATGTAGGAACTCCACAGCTCGAGAACTCAAATTTACATTTAGGGTTTGGGGTTTAGGGGTTTAGAGTTTAGGAGTTTAGGGGTTTAGGGTTTAGGGTAAGTCTCCTGATTCGCCCAAGAAGGTGACAGGGCTTCAGGTCTTGCGGCTTCACCCAGACAACGATCACGTTTTTCCAGGTCCGACTGGTAACTTGGCAGTCTGCAGGCTTAGGAAATACTCAGAGAACCCAATACCCCTTAATAAAGGAATAGACCATAAACCATAGAGGCCTTAATATTATGATTTAAGGTTCATTCCTTAATTACGGGGTGTTGGGATCTCTGGGTACGGTGTCGTAAGGGTCTTTATAGTTGGAGTTTTCGTACCTGCAGACCCCTGGGGTTCAGGTTTTTTGGGGAATTTGGGACAAATTGGCGCAGCTGCTGCAAAGTATGTATAGCTGCCCGTGGTCCTTCTCGACTTGAGGGCTACGGGCTGGACGGTTTAGGATTGCGGGTGGAGGGCTTAGCAACTTAGTATGACCTTCGTTCCGTTATCCTCCACCGTTTTAGCTTGAATGCTCCCTCAACCCTAAACCCTAAACCTCCAGCGCCCTTCCTTGTGTAGAGCTGCGTACAACCCTTGTGAGCCCCTCATATACAACGCCACACAACCCTGGTAAAAGTTGACAAAGTCTCGATAACAGACTATAAGAGCCTCATCAACCCCAAAATCATAGGGACCCTTAGTAACTTAGGGGGGTAGGGGGAGGGGTAGGGGGCCTTAACGCCCATAGTAAGGACCTAATAAGGCCCCTCCTCCCTACCCCCCCTATAAGGGTCCCTATGGCCAAAGCCTTCCAGTTAAAACCTTAAGCGTTGAAATCGGAAACCCAATCTCGCACTTAAAGGGCTGGGCCCTAAACCCCAAGCCCTGAACCGTCACAACCCCTATAAGAAGTGCGAAGATTCCACCGCGGAAAGGAGGGCGCCGCCGAATCCCAGGCAAGCACTGAGCCTGCTCCAGGTGACTTGGGGGAAGAACGCAAGGGCTCACAAAAAAGAGACGCAACAACGACACCCACAACAACAGCAGCAACAAGACCAGCAGCAGTAGCAGCAACAACAACAACAACAGTAACAGCAACAAACAACAACACCAGCAGCAGCAGCAGCAGGAACAGCAACAGCAACAGCAACAGCAACAGCAACAACCACAACTACAACCACAAATACAAACACGACCACAGCCACAACGACAACGACAACGACGGCAAGATCAACCACAGCATTAGGCCCAAAACAATTCTCATTGTCACAGCTTTAGTGCCCAGGGTTGCGTGCCAATCACGCTCATTACTGGCAAGGATGCTACAAGTAGCAGTCGGGGTTCAAACAGGGAACCATCCCTCAACCCTAAATCCTGAAGCCCAAATCTCTAAGTCTAAGCCCTAAATTCTAAATCCTAAATCCTGAAGCCCAAGTCTCTAAATCCAAATAATCGAGAGAAATCCTCAAGTTTGCAGCCTCCAACCCTCAACCCCAATCCTAGGACTCGATCCCCAACTACGTTTCAGGGGGTTTACAGTAGAAGCCCAAAAGTTTCAAACCCCATAGCCTCAATCCTTAAGAGTAATGTATAGGGAATCCCAGCACTATTTGGCCTTATTCTGGTTTCCAAGTTTATGGGGTTTACTGTAGGGTTTAGGGCCAGGGGTAAGTTTAGGGTTGAAGCCCCTCATCTCCACTGTCTGCCCAAGCTTGAGAGCCATACTGTGCGCCTCTAACCCGAAATGCGTGACCCCCTAGCCCTGAACCAGGGATCACATCATGCCCCTCTTACTAGGGACCATCTCCTATTTAGAATGACGCTCCTTGTTCCTATCGTTCAGTCTTCATATTGAAGCTCATTTGGCCTATCCGCTCCCGTCTATCAGGCAAAGAGGCCGCTGTGCAGGGTCTCTATATCGACACCTCTTCGGGCACCTTGGTCTGCAAACCCAAACTCCTGAGCCTTATAAACTTATAAGCCTGTACACCCTACAACTGAAGCCCTAAAGCCCAATAGACCCTGAAACCCCACACACCGACAATCCTAAAACCCAAACATAGCGCCTAAACCCGAAAAGCCATCAACCCCAATAAATATCCTAGGAAGTATCTGGGCGACTCCTTAAAGGGGACCCTTCTTAACCCTACTTCCCCAAGAGGCTCAAGTCCGAAACCCGACAAACTCTGGACTCTAGATCAAATCCCAAATCCCGAAACCGCTAAACCAGCCGTAAGATACCCAAACTCAGGCTGTGAAACTCTAGCGGTCCTGCGCAGCTACGCCGGCGATGGCTACGTGGACGGCTGCTGGACTACAACTGTGGCTTGAGACTCCCCAGACCTGCCAAGACCTTGTTCTAACTACCCATAGGCCCCAAAGTAGTTCCTTTTTGGGATTCCCCTCTAGAATTCGAGTTATGAACCCCAAAAAGGAACTTCTTTGGGGCCTATGGGTAGTAAGACAGCTCAGCTTATCGGGATTCGGTCGCAACATGGAAGTCTGGTGGATAATCAGTACTACAGTAGAAGCCAAAAAGTTGGAAACCCAATAGCCTCAATCCTTGAGAGTAATGTATAGGGAATCCCAGCACTATTTGGCCTTAATCCGGTTTCCAACTTTATGGCGTTTACTGTAGTATACCCGTATTCGTACTGTACTGTACCCAAGACCGTATTCTAGTTATTAAGGCACCCCAAATACAGCCGACTGCGGTTTGGAGTGTCGGGTTCGCTTGGACTGACAGCCATGAAGCATTTAGGGCAGGGCTTAAACGTGAACTTTATAGGATACAGCTTAGAAGGCTTGACTTTATGCGAAAGGCAGTGACAAGTAACACCCCGAATTTGATCTCCGTGTAGACATTGATGCTGGTCCACTCTGGGATCTGCATCACAACGTATTTCATGTACCCCGCCCGGTAGCACCAATGGCCCATCCTTTGCACATGTGACAGAAATAAATAGCCTTATCAGAGGACATCCAGATTCGTATGAACTCAGGTTTGGAATGAACTTAGACCCTAAACCGTAAACCAAACCCTTAAGCTCTGCCCCGTTTCCCTTACCTCCAGTCCCTTGTGCCGGACCAAGGATGGGATCTCATCTCAGGAAAGCACATGGGCTGTGGCTTGGCTGTGCTACGTACGGGTTTAGGCCTCAATTAGGCTTCGTGTTTGGATGTTGTTTGTAGTTCGACTGCAATATTCCACCGCAGAAAAACCGCTAAAAACGACTCCCCATGGAGCCCAGAGCCATACTAGGCCCGATAATCAGAAACCCTTAAACAGCCCCATAAAGGAGCGCTTACAGGAACCTCAAACCCCAAACTCTAAACCCCAAACCCAAAACCCTAAAGTCTCAATGCTAAACCCCAAACGCTAAACCCTAAATCCCAAACCCCAAACCCTAAACCCTAAACTCTAAACCTCCTGAAAGCAGAGGCTGGAAGATCAGCCTTCAGTCGCAATATGCGGCCTTGTGCCACGATGGCGCCAACCTTTTGCTCGCCAGGCCTCCATCTCCTGGCAGTGCTCTTTAGGGGTTTAGGGGCTTTGGGTTTAGGGGTTCAGGGTTTAGTCTCTTTTGAACAAACAGAGGGTGGTGAACATATTTTGTATTCTATACGGTGTTCAGCGGTTTTGGAGTGAAAGAAGCTGTGCTATCCGATTCTTGAAGGGGTTTCGGTGTTGTAGGTACAGGGCTTGAGTTTTACAGGGCCTTTAATTGTAGGAAGCAGTGTTTCTTGTGATCTACAATGTGGTTTAGGTGGCTTTTATTGCAGGGGCCGTAATATCTTATGATTTGTTTGATTTTTTGAGGGGGGTTAGGCTTCAGGTTGCTGCTTACAGGCTTGCAGCGTTCGTATTACTGTATTGCTCTTCTTCTGAAGGAGCTTGTCTTTCGCTTAGGATGCCCTTCCAGTAATGCGGAAGCCTGTATAAGTACTGACCGTATCCCCTCAGATTGTTGACGGACTATTTTAGTATGCTTTAATTCAAAACCACATTGTTCTAAGGCCAAATTGCCCCATTCAAGCATTCAGGTTCGTATCTTAAACCTTAATTAAACGTTAAACATTAAACCCTAAACCCTATAACTAGCCTTAAGCCCTAAACCCTAATAAACCCATAAACCCTAAACCCTAATCCCTAAGACCCTTAACCCTAGTCCTTAAAACCCTAATCCCTAAACCCTAAACCTTAAACCCTAATCCTTAAAGCCCTACTTGAAAAAAGCCACCGAGAGGCAGAGCTCGGAAGGACCTGTTCTGGAGACTTGGTCCTGTCTCGGGATAGAGAGCTTTGGGTTTACGGATTGGGAATTAGGGTTTCGGATTTAGGGTTCCTTTTTAAGGGGTTCCTTTAAAGGGGTCCGTAAGGGTTCTAAGGGTTTGGGGCTTAGGGGTTTAGGGTTTTAGGGTTCAGCAGGTTTAGTGTTTCCCAGGACCCCCCCAAGTGCCCTTTTGTAGAGCCGTTATGGTCCTTAATAGT
Source organism: Symbiodinium sp. clade A Y106 (assembly GCA_003297005.1). Classification (NCBI taxonomy): domain Eukaryota; class Dinophyceae; order Suessiales; family Symbiodiniaceae; genus Symbiodinium; species Symbiodinium sp. clade A. The sequence continues at coordinate 22,825 of BGNK01000389.1, forward strand.
GGGCATTTAGGTTATATTATGGGTTAGTTAGGGGCTCTAGGTCGGGATTGGGGATTAGGGTTTAGGGTCTATAGGGTCTACGACAGAGTAGGGTTAAGGGATCGCGGTTTTGAGATTAGGGTTTAGGGTCTGGGGCTTAAAGAACAGGATAATTAAGGGATTTGGGTTTAGGAATCTAGGGTTTATAGGTTTAGGGAGCAGGGTTTGGAGATTAGGGACTAGCGATTCGTGTTAAAAATAATAGTAGTAGTAATTGGAGCGTTGGAGTCTAGGGTTCAGAGATGACGGCTTAGGGATTTTACAGTGTAGCTATGTGGGAGTTTCCGAAAATGGGGGCGAAGTTTATTGATAAAGATCAAATCCTGAGCGTACGCAGGGCGCTTCTCGACTTTCACATCGGTTCAGAGAGGGCTGTTTGCATTTAAAAGATGGGCACGCTTCTTCCAAAGGTCCGCCACATCGGTTTCTTGCAGGCACTGGTCCAGAGAGGCCGCCTGACAATTGATCATATCCCTGGCGCATTTTACTAGTTGGCCCTAAATCCAACGCCGTACAGCCCTAAATCATCCTTGATTCAAGCTAAATCCTGTTAACCCTAAACCCTTCAAAACTCAAAAGCCCTAAGACCTAAAACCCGAAAGCCTGCTCCCTAAAAGCCTAATGTAGGAACCTGATTAAGAAACCCTGGTCCTATAACCCCCAGAATAGTAGGATTCATATAAGGAACCCTAATAAAGGCCCAAGGTTTCTTAATCAGGTTCCTACATTAAGCCCAAATGCTCTTCAGCCAAAATAAAACCCCGTAAGAATACATCCTGTAGCCTGTAACCTTAAAAAAACCTTTACAAGCACTAAAACCCTAATCCTTGCAAAGCCTTAACCAAGGAGAGTACGCTTCTTCCAAAGACGTTCGCGCAGTGTCAGAAGAGTGCTTTGGCAAAGCTTGGTGCAGGGAAGGGATTTGGGGTTGAGGGTCTTGGTTGTAGGGTTTTGGCCAATAGAATCCCAGAGGGTCCATATACACTATTTATGGAATTAGGCCCCAAAAAAACCATCCCTGTTTTGGTTTTGGGGACCTAATTCCATAATGGTAGTGTATGTGGGACCCTCTGGGAATTCAGAATTTGGGGCTCAGGGTTTAGAATGATGGGGCGGTTCGGGGATATGTCGGGCTTCGGCCTATAGGGATGCCAGGGAGAAAATTCGAGCCTCTCAAATTGAGTAGTAGTTTGTCGGTTGAGTTTAAGGCTTTCAGGGTTCAATGGATTCAGGGCAGTGCGAGGCCAAGGGTTTGGACTAGTTTTCGAGTTTTAAATGCTGGCTTGAAGGGTCTTCCATTTAGTGCTAAGGTGCTAGGGAAGGAGCACAGAGTTCGGGGCTTAGCATTGGGTCAAGCACCGTCACCGGCGTGCAGGCCGTTGTCACCGTCGCTGCCGTCATCATTAAACCATTGATGTAGAAGTCTGCGACGCTCTTCCTCAGGTTTCCCTGCTTCTAGTGCAATAATATACGCCCAAACCCTCTTCTAATCATTCATGCCGCCATTCCAAACCCCATCAAACCGCTATACGAACCCTTATAGAATCTCTCAAGCAACCTATTCAAGTTTTTAAAGCCCCTACAGTACCATGACTCCGACCAAAGTCATGCCTTTACACACCGTCACCATTAAAGCAGTCAGCGCATCCCTCTTGCCAAACCCCCAACCTTACAACCAACCCTCTAACCTTAACTCTAAACCCTGCAATATACCTAAACCCTAAACCCGAAACCCTAAACCCTTAACTGGGCTTTGGAGTACCATACTTTAATACTTTTTGCTTAAAGGAACCATTATGAAATAAAAGTTTATACTTTTTTCTCCCTGGTTACTTAAAAGCCCAGTTAACAGTATTCACAAGCACGGCCCCGCAGCCAAGGCCCCAGTTTCGCTGGTCAGCCAATGCAGGCACCTGCTGCAAGCGAGCCTGCGGTTTCTGGCGTAGGGCTTGGGATATAGGGCTTAGGGGTTTAGGGCCTAGGAGGTTTAGGATGTTTAGACTTTAGGGGTTTGGGGTTTAGGATGTTTTGGGTTTAAGGGCTTTAGGGTGTTGGGTTCAAGGTTTATTTTTTGGGGTCTAGGGTTGCCGTTTAACGTGCAGAAAACCTGGGAACAGTCGTATAACTTCAACTCGAACTCCCGAAACCCAGAGAAAAAACTATGTCCCCTAACCACCCCAAGCCGCAAGCCCTTTTGAAGAACCCAGATCAACGCGCTACATCCTTCATACGCTCCTACCTGCGTGTGTGTGTGTGTATATATATATTTGTATATAATATGTAGAAGATCGATAACATGGGCTCGGTTACTGGTACCTCACCCGCTGCAGCGGTGGACGCAGTGCCCATGTGCAAGATGAATTGTTTTCTGTTAATGGCATCCTTGGCACTTCATCTGGCTTCTGTGCTCTCCTTGATGACGGTGCTGACGGTGCTGCGGTGGCTTGGGGCCGCACATTCAACGAGAAGCTCGAAGACCTTTTATGAGGAGCCTTAATATGCTCTCTTCGCCGGAAGTGTGCAAAAAAGAAGCCGGAATGACCATTAGTACTGCTCCTCAGGGTTCCTTATTGGAAATTACGTCAAGCCCTAGTCCAATTGTGAAGGCAGTTATACCAATCAACCCTTATGCCGAACCCTTTTACCAACCGGTCAGGAAGCCTTTACACAGGCCCTGAACGAACCCTGGAAGGAACCCTATTCCGACTATGAAACTCTAAACCTTAAAAGTCCCCTAAACCCTAAATCCCGAATGAAGAACCCAAAAAACCCCTAAACTCTAAACTCTAATAAATAACCCCTAAAAACCCCTAAGCCCTAATTCAGGCCCCCTAAACCCTAAACCCTAAACCGTCCCTGTAGTAGTTTGAGGATCCGGTGGCTAGGATCCCCTATACTTTACTTTAAGGGCATGAGGATATTGATGTTCCAACTTCTGGCTTCTACTATAAGGGGTCTATAGGGGACTGATAGTAGGGTTCTATATTAGGGGCCGTAATAATCAGAATCGAGTTTTGGGGCCCATTATACCATAGCTATAATAAGGACCCCCCCCCCAAAAAAAAAACGGTATAGGTATTACTTATAGTAGTGAACTCTAGTTTTAGAGTTACACGTTTTGGGGTGCAGGGATGAGGGATTAAGGTTTGGGTTGCGAATGTCTAAACCCCCCTAAATTTGAACCCTACCCAAATCCTAGTCCTAGACCTTACACCTTACACCCTAAACCCGAGGCCCCAAACTTCAAGCTGCAGGTCCTGCACCCTTACCGTCGATGATATAAATCCTGCATTCCCTTAAGGACCCTAAACTATGGGAATTATGGTATATTCCTTATTTTGGGGTAATGCAGGATTTATAGTCCCTAAACATTAAAACCTTTTAGATCCCTTAAAGGAACCCGTATAGATCCCTTTAGAGGAACCCTAGGATTTATATACTTTACCCTACCCTAAACCCTAAACCCCTAAATCCTAAACCTCTAAAACCCCCAACCCCTAAACCCCGAAACCCTGCCCAGGGTGGGCTGCGATCGACGACGGTGTAAGCAATCCCCCTGCCGATCTTTGTATCCGCGCAGGTGGGGTTTGGTGGTCTATACCTAGAGGCTCCATACATAGTAGTTCCTTTTTGGGGTTCATATTTGGAATCCTATAAGGTATCCCCAAAAGGTGGGATTTGGTGGTCTAATAATAGGGGCTTGAATAATTAGAATAGGGTTTTGGGGTATATTATACCTTATATTAGAGGGTGGTTACACAGAGCTCAGTTAACCTTGGACCGTTTAGGGTTTGGAGGTCTGGGCTTAGTTAGGGTCCCCAAACCCTAAACCCATTGACGACACTTCCAACTATAGAAAAGACCGACCGGTGCGAGGTAACACAAGCCGCACAAATTTAAATGGGTCTACTGTATCACAGTATGGGTTTAATACGGTTTTACAAGGTTCTATTATGAGTGTTGTTCACAAGCGTCCGCAAGTTTAAAAAATGTCTAAGGGTTCCTCAGACAGTACCGAGATATCATGGCATATCACATGCCCCCCAAACCCTATTCTAATAATTCAGGCCACTATAATAAAAGTATTGAAATGCCTTTGAACCCTAAACCCCCCAAATCCGTAAACCCCTAAACCCTAAACTCTAAACCTTAAACCCTAGACCCCTAAACCCTCAAACCCTAAACCCCTAAACCCTACACCCTAAGCCCCCCTAAACCCTTAAACAAAACAACCCTAAACATCCCACACCCCTAAACTCCGGCTACACTCTAAACCCTAAGCCCCCAAACCGCTGAAAGACAGGGAAGGACCCAGTCGCCTCCGACGCTTTCGGCGTTTGGGTTTCGGACTCCTGGGCTTGGGAGCTGCAGGCTGTAAAACCCAAAAAGCACCAAAAACCCTAGAACTTTAGGGGGTTAGGGTTTAGGGGTTTAGGGGTTTAGTAAGGGGTTTGGGTTTTAGGGTTCAGGGTTTAGGGTTTATAATACCCACCTCCCAATCCACACAAAGCAGCGGAATCATGAAACAACAAGGCTGGTTTCGGGTTCCCTTGACTCGAGCTGCCCAGCTTCTCTTAGTTGTGCTTTTGTGTTCAAAGCCCCCAAACCCCCCCAAACCCTAAACACTAAACCCTATAAGCCCTAAACCCCTAAACCCAAAGCCCTAAGCCCAAAGCTGGCTTTAGGGTCTCGGGCTTTGATTCAGGCTCATAGGGTGGGAAGTAGGGTTTAGAGTTTACGGGGATGTAGAGGAGATGAGCCAGGTAAAGCCGGGCAGAATACTGCGCTCAGGGTTTAGGATGTGGGGGTTCAGGGTTTAACTTAGTCTTAGGGGTTTCGGGTTTAGGGAATATCCCGGTCTGAGTCTGGGCTTTTGTACTGGTGAGCTTTGGGATTTCTGGGTTTAGGGTTTAAGGGTTGTTATCGTATAGGATATCCTAGACATGTCTTGGTCGCCGCAGATGGTCTTGGGGAGTTTCAAATTGAAGGCGCAAAGCATGTAAACCTCTGGGTTCGGGGTCAAACGTTTCGGGTAAGCTATCAACCGGCGCGGATTTGGAGGGTTCTTATGCTACGGAGTAGGATGTTCAGGTTGGGTTTAGAGCATCCTGAAGAGGGGGAATGCAGAAGAACTGCACATCACCGGCGTGGGAAGGGGATTTGCATGTAGCTTTCGAGAAAATCTGGTTCGATGCCTCACTCCCACAGATGAGAATGCAGCAATGGTCATCGTATTGCCGCAGCAACGGGATCTGCTTTAAAGGCAAGGTTGTCCACCACAACGTTTATCAAGCTGGCCAAGGATGGCACTTGGGAAAGGGTTGCGAAGACTGGGGTCACCGACGAATCTGTGCATGAAATACTGGAGGTGCACAGCCCCTTTCATAGAAAGCTGTTGCTCCATGACATCTGGCTTGCCCACTGCAAGGCGAATTATACGGGTTACTTGGAGGTTCATGGGTAGTTATAAGTGGTTTATAAGTAGGGTAACCATAGATATAACCCATATTAGGGGACTTATAACTCCATTTATAACTACCCATGAACCTCCAAGTAAGACAGAACAAAACCTCGGAAGCCTAAAGCCCCAAACGCCAGGCACAACTAAGAACGAAACTCCACATCTCGAACCCGAAACCCTCAAACCCTGATCATCGTTATCCGAGGGTGTCGGGGATTTCGTTATCGGGGCACTTAGGATGCAAGCGATGAGGGTTTAAGGGAGTTGGGATTATGAAGGTATTTAGGAGGTTGGAAGGCTGATGTGTAGAGTTTTTTTTTTTTTTTTTGGGGGGGGGGGGGGGGGGNGGGGGGGGGGGGGCAGGGGCATAAGTACAGGTTTTATGATCGTAGCCCCCGGCAGTAAATCCAAAACCGACCATGCCGGAGCCACAAAAACTCAGGCCCGAAGAACCCCTGAGCCAAACATCGCTCCGGAGGTGGCCGGGAATTGGCCTCGAGTGGCCGGCATTGTGAAGAGCACCTTCGGGTACCGGTAGACCCTCAACCCCCAAACGCCCAAAAACCTCAACTTTGACAGCAATTATAAACCCCTCAAATCCCTCTAAGCCAGCAGAAATCTTGATAAAATGCTTGTAAATCTCTACGACACCCAAAATAAAACCCCAGAGCATCCGGAAGGTTAGCTTATAACATGCAGGCTGTGCCACTAGTTTTCAGTGGCTTATAATGCCAGACCGAAAGCCCTCAACCACTCTTCAGCTAGTCTCCGGAACCCCTAAACCCTTAACCTTGAACTCTAGACCCCGAACCCTAGATCCCTAAATCCTAAACCCTGAACCCTAAATTGTTATACCCAACTTGAACCTTATAGACCCTTAACCCTAAAGCTGCCGTAACCCAACATCCGAAACCCTAAATGCAGCGCATATACGAGACTTCGACTTCCAGAGTCGTAAAGTTCCCAGGCTTAACAACGCTTTGGGGTTTGGGGTTTGGCCTTTATTTAGGCTTTAGGCGTTAGGCTTTATTCAGATTTGAGGGTTGAGGGTCGAGGGTTTAGGTTTGTTTCAGGTTTAGGTTCAGGATGGTTCAGGGTTTAGGTTTTGGAATTGAGCTTGTTTAGGGTGTAACAAGATCCTGCCAGGGTTGTGCCTCAGGAGGCATGGATTTAGGGTTTTGGGTTTTGGTCCCGACTTTACCCCGAAGCCCTTACATGCTGAACCCGAGCCCGAAACGCAGAGCGCAAACCTGAGCCGTTTCTGTTTCATCCATAGTAGTAGAGTAGGTAACCTTTAACCCTTTTGGGGTACTATAAATAACCCTATATGATCCCAAAGGTTAACCTTTAGTTCCCCTAAGATACTGGACAAGTAAGTTAAAGCCCCGTTAGGTTTCAATCATCATCTCTGTCTCACACATCAGGGAGGTGGCTTTTATCAACAGAAAGGGTCCCCGGCCGTGATTAGGCGTTAATTAAGGTTCCTGAGGGAAGCTTGTTGTTTTAGTTTGCGGAGCCTCCAAGACCCTATTCGAGTTTTCACGGCCCGTATAATGACCGCAAATAACACCCTCAAACCCTAATCCTTAAACCCCAACCCTAAACACTACTTACACTCTTAAACCCTAGTATCTAACCCTAACCCCCTAACCCTGCTTTCCGGGGACCTTGATCTTGATACCTGCCTCCAAGCAGCAGTGGCTCCTCGAGAAGCCGTAGATCGCGCACGAAGGAGCAGCGTTGGGTAGTTGCTCACAGTAGTTGTCCCCCTTAGCTGCTTTGGCCCTAAACTCTAAGCCCGTGGCTCAATATCGCGAGTTGTTTTTTTCTTTCTCGGTTGGCTAAAACACTCGCAGTCTGCAACCCTCGGATTCGAAATTCATCTCTACACCCTGTAGTTCTAGGTATCTCGAGTTGGGACAAGTCTTAATTTCCCTGATTGCTTAAATATAGTACAGGACCTAAATATGCATTGTTGAAATCGACACCTAGTGTTAGGTTTAGGGCTCAGGGAGTTTGATGAAGTCCTGATCCTGTTCGGATTTAAGCCTTTGGTAGCTTGATGACAAGGGATAGGGGTTTAGGGGTTTAGGATTTAGGGGTTTAGGATTTAGGGGTTTAGGGTTTAGGATTAAGGTTTCAGGGAAACCTGGACCCCCTTTGGGGGGTCATAGAGCTTCTCGAAAGAATTTGATCATCAGTATCCGTGTGTCCTTAGAGGTTTAGGGTTTAGGGTTTAGGGCAAGGTATAGAGAACACCAATACAGCATGCTAAACCATCTTGCGACAGCAGCTTTTGGAGTTGAGTGCATCCTAGACCCTAGGAAGAGCATGGATAGCTATTCAGGATTATTACCCTAAACCCTAAACCCTAAACCTTAACCGTGCATTAAAGCCTCAACTTAAGCTCCTCTTCGTGGCCCACCCTTGGCGTCTCCTGGATTCCCAGGATAATTACACCAAATGAGCTGTGCTAACAGGCACGGCTGGGCTGTTCGCCCCGTCCTTCATTCTAGACAACCCGGCTTTAAAGTACTAAACTAAACATAACAACTGCACCCCACGCAAGATTGCTTTTGCGTTTTTTTAGGGACGCGTCTGTTGGGAGGAAGCTTCACATGCTTTAATATGTAATGATTTGGGACTGCAGCTGCGTGTTGCAATGTTTTGCATCTTCCCCGTGTTTTCGAACTTAGCTTAAGGACGAAGTAAGGTTGCTCAACCCAACCCTCCATACATTCTCAACCCTCTGACCTTCACTCTAAAGCTGATCGGTATGTTCCAAAAACATAAGCCTTCAAATTTCTAGACATGCAAAGCTGCCTCTATTTTGTGTGGATTGGGCTTCGGGTGGTTATCAACCAGCACGGCAAAGCCCGATTACTTTAGCTATCAAGGGGTTACGGGTGCTACAGCTTTGCTACAAGGCTAGCATGGTGTTCATTTTGAGAGACCGTTGTATGGCTCCATTCCACGGGGAGCTGGGCTTCTAGGGAAGGTCAGTCCATAAAACCTTTCGTCTTGATTATGCCCATTTCCTGTAGCTACGGAGCATCGAATTGCCACCCCACGCGCCAATCCTACTATTTCGGGTCGGATCATGTGGGTTCACATGGGGGCTTAGGGAGTTCAGGCCGTGGGTTTAGGGCGGTTAGGCTTTCAGAGGGCCCAGAGTTCTCTAAATTCTGGCCTCGGGTGAATTCCCAACAGAGTATGTGACTCTTACGGCATGGATCCCAACAAAGGGCCCTGCGTTCACAGAGAGACGCCTGAAAGCTCAGCATCCACGACTAAGTGGTTCAATATAGAACCGAATCTTGTGTAAGCATCACTTTAGAAATTAGGGATATCTAGGGTCTTTTTTCCCTGGCGACGGCCCTAAATCCCTAAAACCTTAACCCTTAAACTTAAAGCCCTACAAACCTGTAACCCCCAGAACCCCTAAAGTCTTGGCATTGGGTTCTCTGGGTAATTCTATCCCAGAGGACCGACAGGGGAGTTTCCGAAAATAGGGGACCCTAATATAGTACCCTATATAGTAGGACTTATAAGGACCCCAAATAAGGTACCCCTAAGTTTCGGAAACTCTAAATCCTTATAGAGCCCTTTAAAGGAACCCTTATAGTACCCTTATAGTAACCCTTCAGAGGAACCCTAAGGTACCCCGAAGTTCGGAAACTCCCACAGAACCCAGCCCTGCATGGCTTGCAGATTTACACTTCTCCCGATGGTTAACGCCAAGGAAAAGCAAGATGGCAAGGTTTAGGGTCCCCAGGGTATCGGGGTGCAGGGTATTTAGGGTTTAGGGTTTAGGAGTTTCGGATGTTGGGTTTCAGGGTTTAGGATTTTTTTTGTTGTGGGGCTTAAGGCTAGTGACGATTTCATAGGGCTTTGTAGGGGGGTTGCAGGGTTGTATGGGTATCCATCAAGTTACAGACATGGGTTGCTTCGAATAAGGTGGTCCAAAGGCCTCTAGCTACACATGTGATGTAAATTACGGCTATGGCTTGGACCTTGTTTTGAACATCTACCATGTCTGGTGCAGGTCCATGGGCCCAGCGATCACATTCTTTAGAGTGAAGTGGTCGTTGTTCGCATCTGTGTCTTGTTCTAGAATCGAAGCTTTGAGATGATCCGTGGGCGGCACTGGACAACAGCCCGGACTTTCGGTGATTACACTATTGTAAGCCTTCGATCTACACACGACAACATAGTTATGCATCTGTCATTTCTAGATGTCCGTAAGAAAGCCGCAGACATGCAGCTGCAAAATATATTCCGTATGCCTTGCAATTCTATTTTTCTGTGTGCACTCCTGGTGCAGTGCAACCAAGGTGGTTTCTGCTTGGCACGAGCCTTTCCGGAGATATCCTGAGAACTCTGCGCAGTTTTGAATGCTGACATACGACAACCATGAGGTGCTATATTCCCATGCTTGACTCACAGGAGAGCGGTGAAGGTAGAACTCTTGCGTGCGATTCCTTGAAACTGCTTCGACTCACAGTCAAGAGCGTGTGCGAGAATTTCGTATTCGAGAAGGGAGACAGACAGAGAGAGAGAGAGAGAGAGCGAGCGAGAGAGAGAGAGAGAGTGTGTGTGTATATATATATATATATATGTGTGTGTGTGCGTGTGTGCTTGTAGGTTGTATTTCAAGAGTTTTAATCAACTGCAGCAGACGCGGTCCTATTTCGTCGGAGTTTGAGAGATTCGGGGCGGGGAGGTTTGATTTGACAGGTTCGTGGTCCCCCTTCCCGGGTCCAAGTGCCGGCTGCGGCGACTTATCAGCGGGTGCTCTTTTGGCCCAAGATTAGTTCAGGGATTCATTGCGTCCGCGCAGGGCGTAAGAAGACGAAGGGTTGGGGCGGGACGGAAGAACGAAACATGGCGCCGGTGCCCCAGCTCTAAGGCGTACCAAATGCTCTGCCGAGCTTCACAAGGGTGGTGGCCTTCCTGAAATCAACAGCCTCCGGCGCAGCCCTACACCCCAAACCCCAAACCGTTCCTCGTTTCGTTGCGTGATCGATCCCTGACCCTAGCCCTAACCCGAAGATTGTTCGTTTGTTTATTAGCTTAGATGTATAACGGTTAGTTTGTTTAGGCACCGTAGCCATGTTCGGGTTGTTGTTCAGCGTCCCGAAACAGGTTCCCATGATAGAGAGTCTCGAGTCTCGAATCCAAGAAAGAGAGCCTAAACCTGTTAAATATCTCGAAGAAAATCCCCCTAACACGCTTATGAACTCATGAGAAGAATTACCCCTTGCCAGCCATCGTTCTGCGCCTGTGCAAAATTAAGCCCTATAGAAACCAACAGGAAACCTCATCAACCCTGAGCCACGAACACCCCTAAGCCCTACACCTCTAAGACTCCTACACCCTGCAGCCCCAGCACCTCGAAGCTGCTGTGCAGCGATTACCATTCCTTGCAACTCAAACGCTAGAAGTATTGTGGTTGTAGTATGAGTACCTTTATTATCTCTGAAGTGTCGTTGTTAGTATCAAATTTCTATATTCTATTCTCAGTTTAGCAGCTTTTTGAGATATGGTCTTTGGAGGGGTCCCGTAGAACACCTATAAACCAGCCCGCAACCCCTATAGCCGTTTTTCCCCGGCCCACCGGAATATAGCCCGAAAGCCCTATCAAAAGTCATAGTAAAAAGTACATCCCAAGATTGAGGAACCCCTTAAAGCCTTGACCCTAAGTCGTCTCAACGAACCCTGAACTCCCTAAGCCCTAAACGCTAAACCGTCTAAAAGAACCCTCCATTCCCTGGAACCCTAAACTCCCTCCGCCCCCAAACCCTGAACCCTAAACCCAAAGGAACCCCGAACTCCCTAAACCCTACATCCTTTAAAGAAGCCTAAACTCCGTGAACCCTAAGACGACCCCAAACCCTAAACCCTGTACAGGAACCCAACTTGGCGGATCATGGGACTTAGTAAGTCTAGGGTCAGAAGCAGGCAACTATAGTTATAATTTATAGCACCGAATAAGGTACCTATCTCCTTACTTACAAAGTCCCATGCTCCACCAAGTAGACCTGACCCTGAGCCCTAAACCCTGAACCCCAAACCCTGACTTGATACAGCGCTAAAAAGATCCAGGCTCTCCGCCTCCGCCTCCGCCCCGGATCTCCGGCGACCAGGTCGGCTCGACTCAGCTTTTCAGAGCCTTGTTGGGGTTTTGGGAGTTTAGGGTTTCGGGTTGAACGCCTTGTGTGGGGTTTAGGGGGGATGATAGAATTTAGTGCTTTATCTTTGTGTTTGGACATTCGCTCTTTGTTGGTGTGTCTGTGTGTGTGTGTCAGATGTGTTCTTCTGTGTAGTCGTTTCCATGAAAGTGTGTGTTGAGTAGTAATACGTGGGTTTGCTGTAGGTGTCCCATACGGTCTTATAGGATTTGCGCCAGTCTTTGAATAGGTTGCTTAGTTTGTTTTAGCGCTGAATTGAAATTGTTCTGCTTTGGTTGCTTTTTGGGTGCAGGGCGTGTCTAGTTGGGTTGAAACCAATCCTCAACCTTAAACCAGTGTCCTAAATGGCTAGTTAAGCCCGAACCACACAGGCAAAGCACCCTAAACCCTGAACCCTAAACCATAAATCCTATAAGCCCTAAATAACCCTTGACCCTAAACCAAAACACCATCCCGCAACCGAACCCTGACTCAAGGCTCGGGTGGCTCCGACAGTCTCCGAAAGGCTCGGGTCCGCAGCGCCTTCCTTAAGGGGTCCATGTACCCAATTAGGGTCCCTTTAAGGGCTCCTTTAAAGGGATCCATAAGTGTTCAATAAGGGTTTAGGGTATAAGGGTCCATGTACCCAATTGGCCTTAGAATAGTCCCTATATAGATACTTTGGGGCCAAAGACTATACTATTTGGGCACATGGACCCTACTATACCCTATAAATCCTATAGAACCCTTAAAGGAAGTAAGGGAATCCTTGAAGGAACCCGATTTGGGCACATGGACCCATAGGGTTTCGGAATCGTTGACGGAATCTTTGACAAAGTAGCAGCAGTGCTAGTAGCGGTAGTAGCAAGTTGAAAAACCCCTAAACCCTAAAACCCTAAACCCTAAACCCTATATACCCTAAACCAATATAGGGGCCTTAATCGTCGTTATGGATTAGCGGCGTTAGGGCCCAGGGCCCTGGTGTAGGGGACCTAACTCCACAATGGTTATGGTTTTGCGGCTTTCAGGGTTTAGGGGCCCTAACTGGTCACATGTTCGTAAGTTAACTGCAGGGGTTTTCCGGAAGCCAGGTTTATGTGGTTTTGCGGCTTAGGGTTTAGGGTCCCTAGCTGGACAATGGTTATGGTGTTGTGGCTTGTAGGGTTTCTGGGCGCTAACTCCATAAGTAACTTAATGGTTATGGTGTTGCGGCTTAGGGTTTAGGGGCCGTAACTCCGCAATAGTTATGGTGTTGAGGCTTTTTAGAGTTTGCGGGCCCTGTAACCTCGTAATTAGCTCAATAGTTCCCTAAACTCGGGTCCCTTTTTAGATCCCAAATATAGTACGGCACCGTTTGAGAAGGACCTTAAGAGGGACCCTAATTCAGAGAACTGCCTACATGTGGGCCTTTTTGGCACTAGTCTCCCTGGCTATGCCAGGCCGGAGCTGCAGCACTGGCAGGCAACGGAGTTGAATCTGGTTCGGGTTTAGAGAGTGTAGGGTTTAGGGAATTTCGTGAATTTAGGGAGTTTAGGGCCTAGGGAGGGTTTAGGGTTTAGGGCTTATGGAGTTTAGGGTATACAGGCCAATCGGGGGGTCCAGGTAGAGAGGGATTAGCATTCAAATCTTCAGCGCTGGTCGCTTCTGGGAAACTCAGGTAATTTATACGTAGTGAGTGTATGGGGCCCACTTGACGAAGCATGGAACGTAGCGTTTGGGTTGTAAGTCGGGCAGCAAGCAGAGAAAGCCAAGCTTCTGACTCTACCTATGACCTGCTTGAATATTGAATACGGACTTACTATAAGTCTCGTGAGTCCCCAACCCTGAAACCCTAAACACCTAACTAAACCCTCGACCTCAAACCCTAAACCTTAAACCACCGACCCTGGGCCCTAGGCCTCAAATCCTACGCTGCAGATCGCCCGCTATAAAGTCACCCCACAGACTCATGGGACTTTCTTTTCGTAAGTAAGGGTATAAGTAAAGCAATACGTAGGATAACCCGACTTAGGAGACTCATATCCCCAATCCTAAGCCTACTTACTAAGTCCCTTGAGCCCGTATATAATTAATCCCAACTCTGACGCTGCTTACGAAGTCCCCGGAGCCTTTACCCATAGGCCCCAAAGTAGTTCCTTTTTGGGATTCCCCTATAGAATTCGACATATGAACCCCAAAAAGGAACTACTTTGGGGCCTATGGGTAAGCACAGGCTCACCGAGCACACAGAACTTGACTACGACGCTCTACGAGCAGATGAAATCAAAGGCCCGATGCTTGCAAGGGTTTAAGCGTTTGCCCATAGTCCCCAAAGTAGTTCCTTTTGGGGGTTCATATTTAGAATTCTATAAGGTAATCCCAAAAAGGAACTACTTTGGGGCCTTTGGGTAAGGACGAGGGAAGGGACCCTAAACCATAAACCATCAATCCTAAACCATCATAATTTAAGGAAGATTCCTGTACTAAGGGATTTTGGAAGCTCTGCACCGGGATTATGCCCCAACATCCTATTCTAATGTAAGCTCTAGGCTCGTGGCCGAAGCCTTCACCTTAAACTTGGGGTGTGGTTTATGCATCCCCCAATGTAGGGTTTAGGGTTTAGGTTTTGGGGGTTTAGGGAGGTTCAGGGTCGGGTGGAACTTTCAGTTCAGCCTAAGTCTCGAAATTTGGAGTCTGCAAGCAGCGTCATCGGCAGGGAAGCTTACATGTCTCAAGGAGGGACATATAGGCGTGCCAGGAGCCTCTACATAAGTGTAGAGTCTGCTTTGAAGTGTTGTTCGGATTAGGGACAGGTTCTTGATTCGAGGTTTAGAGTTTAGGGCCTAGGGTTGAGGGTGCAACGTCCATGAGAAGGTCTATGAACAGAATGAATATCCCCGCTGCAATGGATTTGGTTTGCAGGTCTTCCTTCACGGCCACAAAGCTCTAAACCCTAAGCCCAAAAACCCTAAACCGTAAACCCGCATCGTTTCGGGTCCAAGTTCACAAGTCTTTCAACTCACTGTTGTTGAGGGAGGAGTGTGTTCCTCGGCGGTCTTCATTTCATGTCGGTACTGAAATTGAGCACACGATGGAAACATAGGGTAGTAGACTGTACTTTCTTCTAAACCTCGGAAACATATCGTCAACATGGCAGCTGCTCATATGAAGAGCCACAAGGAGGGACCACGACGCATAAGAAACGTGAAGCGCATTCCGAAGGAGCTGACTCTGAAGTACCTTCATTGTGGGCCCCCTGCCCTACAGACCCAGACGTCTCACGGCTCCTACTACGTCATTAAGATCTTCGCTTCACCTCGAGCCCGAATCCGCGATAATGGTATAGGAGCCTGCAGCCAACTAGACGTTACGCCCGAAGAACGTCCAGACGAATTGATACGCATGCATCGAACATCATCTGGAAGCAAGCTACCTAGAGTTAGATCGGTGAACTCAGACTATCGAAATTTCGGACAACAAAAAAACCCTGGCGTGTGCCCTCAGCAAGCACCCGTAGACGGGGACCAGCAAGTTTCTCAACAACCCATTAGCACTAGAATGGCCTTTAATACATGTATATATATATATATGCATACCTTAACCTACCAAAACCTACAAAAAAGTAGGGTCCCTATAAATTCCATATTAGGGTTTATAATAAGAACCTACAAAAAAGTAGGGTTTGGGAGGTTAAGGTAGGTAGATAGATAGGTGGATAGATAGATAGAGGCCCTCAGATTAACCAAGCTCGCAAAGCTCAGGGCCTTTTCAAGAATCACTTCCCGAACATCCCGCCGGCGGGGAAGTCGATCAATGTGCCCTTAGCTGCGCGCCGGCTTGAAGTTCAGCCTAAACCTTACCCACAGTCTCCATTATAGTACCCTCAAAACGCCCTAAACTGGAACGACAGGTTTACCCATAGGCCCCAAAGTAGTTCCTTTTTGTGATTCCCCTATAGAATTCGAAATATGAACCCCAAAAAGGAACTACTTTGGGGCCTATGGGTAGGGCAGGCTTTCCGGTCACTCCTGGACCCTAAACCCTAAACCCTAAACCCTGACCCTTGAAGTCTGACCGAAAACGTCCAGGGCTTCGGAGTTTGCCAAACGCCAAACTCCAGATCTAGCCCCAAGGGTCCAAAGGACCCCATAATAAGGTACTCGGTTTTAGGATAGTAGTTATGTAGGTTAGGATTTTGGAGAGTACATGATTATTGGGTAATGGGACCCTTGGGGTAGGTCTATAGAGCTTAGGGTTTAGGGGTTTACGTTTAGAGACTTAGGCTATTAGGGTTTATAGGGTTTGGGTTTAGGGTTTAGGGGTTTACGTTTAGAGACTTAGGGTTTATAGGGTTTGGGGTTTAGGGTTTAGGGTGTGGACAAAACTAAGCTTCAGGGCTGTCTCGTTCATAACTGGTCTCTTATAACCCGCAGTCCCTAAGCCCTGTATGCGCGACTCCCTCATTGGTTGCGAAACTTGGCAGACTAAAGGATCCAATGAGCGTTCGTCTCTGGTTTCTGTGCTTTCCTTCACGGGATTTCGGAGACCAGGTCCAAGGCTGTTTCCGGACTTAGGGACTTTGGCAAGAGGGTCCAGCTTAGGGAGCTTAGGGTCTAGGAAGCTGGGGACGGGTAGTTGTCCAAACAAGGGTCCCATCCTCAACGGGATCAAACATCCCCGCCCTACAGTAGAAGCCCAAAAGTTGGAAACCCAATAGCCTCTATCCTTAAGAGTACGTAATGTATAGGGAATCCCAGCACTATTTGGCCTTAATCCGGTTTCCAACTTTATGGGGTTTAGTGTAAGATGGTTTAGGGTTCCAGGTTTCCTCGGTAGACGCACTCTGAGAACTGGAAAAAGCTCAAGCCCTAAGCCCGAAACCTTGAACCCTACACCCTAAACTGAGCTTTGGAGTACCATACTTTAATATTTTTTCTTAAAGGAACTATTATGAAATAAAAGTTTATACTATTTTTTCCCTGGTTACTTAAAAGCCCAGTAAAACCCTGTTGCCTACACCCCGCCGAAACCCGTTGAAGAAGGAACTGGGGGACTTCTTGGAGCCCTCAAAACCTCAAGCAGCCGCTTGTAGAACCCTGCAACTTAGTTGCTGAGTTCATAAGCCCTCAAAAGTGTACACTTTCAGTTTTATAGTGGGTAGTATTATCCCAAAAAGTGTAAAGTGTAGATACTAAGGCAAAACGCGATCCCTCAACAAAAGCCTGTACAACCCTTGAAATTTAGAATCCGGAAAAGCTTTAGTCTGAAGCTTAAAACGTCTTGAGACATCTTCAAGAATTCCTGAAAAGTTCCTTTCAACCCTAAACCCTAAAGCCCTACAAGCATAATAAATCGCGAAGGACTTAAAGTCCTAACCCTAAAGCCCTCAACAGACCCTGAGAAAACCGCGAACTTCAAGTTCAATCCTAGACCCTACCCATAGGCCCCAAAGTAGTTCCTTGTTGGGGTTCATATTTCGAATTCTATAGGGAATCACAAAAAGGAACTACTTTGGGGCCTATGGGTAAAGCCCTAAAAGCATAAACCGCCAAAGCCCTAAACTTGCCTTTGGTTAGTAAGGAATGGAGGAATGGGGTACAATTATAACTACTATTACTACCATTCTTCCATTCCCTACTAACCAAAGGTAGGTAAAGCCCTTCAGCCCTAACTCGACTAGCCCTAAAGCCGCCTGGCGCGCCCAAAAGCCCCGAAATCCAACAACTCCCTCGGAGCGAGATAAGCCTAGAACCTCAAAGCCCTAACTCTAAAGCCCTAACTAAAGCCCCAAACCCTACACCCTAAACCTCAAACCCTAAACCCTAAACCTTAACTCCTAAACTAGGTAGGGCTTTGGGGCATTTTGTATTTGCCCTTATTGGGCTTAAGAGGATCTTATTTACTAATATTTTAAAATTTCAATAGCTTTTAATGGCCCCACCTAGTAAACCTTATACCCTAAACCCTAAATCCCTAACTAAAGCCCCAAACCCTAAACCTTAAACCCTAAACCCTAAACCTTAACTCCTAAACCTTCTACCCTAAACCCTAAATCCCTAACTAAAGCCCCAAANCTAAAGCCCCAAACCCTAAACCTTAAACCCTAAACCCTAAACCTTAACTCCTAAACCTTCTACCCTAAACCCTAAATCCCTAACTAAAGCCCCAAACCCTAAACCTTAAACCCTAAACCTTAAACCCTAAACCTTAAACCCTATACCCTAAACCCCAAATCCAAGGACTCCTCGGAGCGAGATCTTCAGCCGGAGGTCTACTTCCCTCTGCCCCAAACACCGGCCCGGGAGCAAAGCTGAGCAGCGAGTTTGTGATTTGCATTAGGGTTTAGGGTTTAGGATTTAGGGTTTAGGATTTAGGGTTTAGGATTTAGGATTTAGGGTTTAGGGTTTAGGATTTAGGATTTCGGGTTTAGGGTTTTAGGGTTTAGGATTTAGGATTTAGGGTTTAGGGTTTTAGGGTTTAGGGTTTAGGGTTCAATGTAATGGTGAGCATCGAATTTGTGTTTGCGCACGGGTTTACTGTATAGTTATGCACTATTTGCACATATACACGTATGAATGTTTGTGTATGTATGTATGTATGTATGTATATGTATGTATGCATCTATGTATGTACGTGTATGTATATGTGTGTATATAAATATACAAGAATATGCACAGATCATGTCCGTGTTGATTTGCTGATTTGTGCGTATGGTTAGTTGTGTGAATTGTATGTGTGTGTGTGGGGTTAGTTATGTGAGTTGTGCGTGTGTGTGTGTGTGTGTGTGGTGTGTGAGTGTGTGTGTGTGTATGTATGTATGTATGTATGTATGTATGTATGTATGTATGTGCGTGTGTGTGCGTGTTCTCTGTGGGCTTTGTGTTTCGGGCTTCGCAAGTTTGCTCATTCCCAAGCCTTCTCAAACCCCTTACTAAGTACTTCAGGAATCTAATTAAAAATCTGGCAGGACCCCTTAAGGAATTCTGGAAGGTCTTGGCTTAGCCCTGAAAGCCTAGAGCTTTCAACCTTAGCCGCAAACCTAAAAGTGTTGCCGACAGACAGGTCAACGAGCGGAAGTACAGAAGGCTGGAGACGGCTTTGGAGTGGAGGTTTAGGATTTACCTTAACCCCAACAGCCTACTTTTTTAAGGACTTATATAAGGAAGTCACACGGGGGAATCCTAAACAGGAAGGTTGTAAAAGCTCCAGGAAAGGTTTGAGGGTTCGAGGATTTCAGGTCTGAGGGTTTAGAGCAGTTTAGGGTTTTGGGGGCGGTTTTGGGTTTTAGGGTTTAGGGCAGTTTAGGCTTTGTTTGGGGGGGGGGGTTGGGTTTTAGTTAGGGTTTTCGGTCAGTGTTTACGGTTTGTGGTCAGGGTTGAGGGTCTTAGGGTTTTCACGCTTGGGTTTTAGGGTTCAGGGGTTCCGCCACCTTCCAAATTCCCATTAATTAAGGCTTAATTAAGGAATATACCTACCTTACATTATTAAATTATAGTAGGATCCCGACTATGATTTAAGGTTGATTCCTTAATTAAAGCCCTATGCTTCCAAGGACCTTATAGTAAGGGCCCTAGACCCCTTGAGGACCCAATAATTTAGAGTTTGAGGGGTTTTTGAGCTGTGGGCTTCTTGCCTGGGGGTTCTGCTGGAGACGCAGAGCTGTGAGGCATTAGGGTTTAGGGTTTGGGGGTTTAAGTGTTAAGGGTTTAGGGTTTAAGATTTAGGGTTTTGGGGTTCAAGTTTTAGGGTTTCGAGTTTAAGGTCCGGGGTTCAGGGTTTAAGGTTTAAGGTTTAGACCCTGGTATTCCCTTACCTTGCAAGCCCTCATACACCAAACAAACGGAAGCTCCAATCAAACCTTGAAAAGCCCAGTAGTGCACGTTGTAAGCTCTGACAAACCCCGGTCAAAGTCCTGTAAGCCTTAGTAGCTGGGTGGATACACTTTACACTTTTTGGGATATTATCACCCACTATAACACTAAAAGTGTATACTTTTTTGGGGCTTATGAACTCAGCAACTAAGAAGCCGTCATGGAGGTTTCGGCTCAAGCTTACACCAGACTAAACCTCAGAGCCCCGGATTTCAGCCGCACTTCCGTCAGGATTTCCCACCAACCTGGGGAGATCTATGTGTTCGCCTCGGTTGATGGAATGCAGTAGCCCAGACCTTCTGAAATCCTTTCATTAAGGGATATACGTTAAATCATATTCGGGATCCTACTATAATGTAAGGTATACCTTGATGACCAAATGACCCTTAAAAGCAGGATACCTACTCCCTGATACTATGAATGCCTATATGGTGTAAGAGCCTAAAACCCTTTTAGGGTTCATTTCGTCTTTAAGGTAGTTCCTTCTTGGGATTACCTTATAGGATTCTACATATGAACCCCCCAAAAAGAACTACTATGGGGCCTATGGGTAATGTAAGGTACATTCCTTAATTCAGGGAATTTGGAGGGCCTGGGAAACAGCCTCGTAACCTAAAATCTCCAAAGCCACTAACCCGACACCCTAAGCCTTAGTCGAACCCAGAGACTCCAATATCCCTTAATTAAGGAATATTCCTTAAAGTATGGTAGGATCCCTACTATAATTTAAGGTATATTCCTTAATTAAGGGATATTGGAGTCTCTGGGAACCTTGAACCCCAAAGGTTTTGGGGCCAAGGATCTACGTCTTTTGGGGTGTTGTTGTTTGTTTGGAGGCTGTCTAGTATTGAGAACGTCACAGAGTTACCAACAACAGTATGGAGACCATGCTTTTGTCAGGATCCGCACGGAGCGGTGCACAACTGAGTATGTACGTTCATGGCGTCGTCAAAAACAGAGCCGCTACTCGTAGGTCCAGCTAGCAACTCCACAACAACTTGGAGGATCATGGGACTTAGTAAGTATGGTTATAAGTACCTTAACTCGGGCTACAAGTTATCATGAGTATAGTCACCTTAATTATAACCCTAGTGTCTAAGTCCCATGAACCTCTAAGAAGGGCTGAGTGAATCCGAGGAAGCTGCAGCAGTTACATGTTTTGAGGTTTCGTAAACCCGAAACCCTGAATCTTGCACCAGAATCTGGGTATTTCTCTAAATTTGGGTCCCCTTTTAGGATCCTGTTTTTATAAGGGACCAATCTCATCAGGGCGAGGTGCGCAGGGAAGCGAATTTCACGTTCGTGTCGCATCCGGCTCTGTAGCTCGCGGAAGTGGAGAACATACTGCGTAGCGTGACAAAGCCCCTGTAAGACATACATACATACATACATACATACATACTTACATACATACATACACATATTTGTACATGCACACTGTACTATACTATGTATATATATACATATATACTCACAGCCCTAGACCTTACAGATTTGATCGTGGCATCCAGCTTGGAGTGTGCAGGGTTAAAGTGGCTAGATGCAGTGGAGGCAAACCAGAGAGGTTGTTGTTAACGATTGCCAGCATCACGGTGATGGTAAGTACAGTACCATCGTCATCACCATCATCCTTAACAGCAGCAGCTGCAGTTGCAACAGGAACCCTGGTCCCACCAAAACCCAAACCCCAAATCATTTGTCTCAACCCTGAACCCTCACGCCCTAAAACCTTGAGCCCTAAAGCCTTGCAATTACCACCCTAGCACCGCTCTCTAAGCGCTTAAACCCAACACAAACCCCTACCCCTTAACCCAAAACTGTTGATGAGAGCATACAGCCAAATCAAGAATGACGCTGCGCGGAGATCTTAATTAACACATAGCCTTTGGACCCCCTAGACCTAAACCCTAAACCCTAAACCCTTATAAGCCCTAAACCCTAAGCCTAACACGCTACGTACCCTGCACCGCTGTCCCGTGCCGAGGTGCATCATGGGCTGAAAGATCAAAAGCTTCCTGCAGAGGACTGGACCCAGATAGGGGCCTTAATAATTAGAATAGGGGTTCCTTTAAGGGGTTCCTTAAAGGGGTCTATAAGGGATACAATAAGGTACGGCCTTGGGTTTGGGACTTTGCTTTATAGTAAACCCCATAAATTGGGAGTAGTATTAGGGAGACCCCTTAAAGGGTACCCCTTCTGAACCCTACTTCTGGCTCTCTTTAACGGGACCTTATTGAGAGGGTCTATATCCCCAAGGGTCCCCTTAATCCTANGTATTAGGGAGACCCCTTAAAGGGTACCCCTTCTGAACCCTACTTCTGGCTCTCTTTAACGGGACCTTATTGAGAGGGTCTATATCCCCAAGGGTCCCCTTAATCCTACCTCCTAAATAAAGTTGGAAACCGGATTACGGCCAAATAGTGCTGGGATGCCCTATACATTACTCTTAAGGATCGAGGCTATTGGGTTTCCAACTTTTGGGCTTTTGCTGTAGTGCTTCAGGGTTTGGGCTTTAGGTAGTCTCGGGCCTCGGAGATAAGGCAGTGCAATTCAGGTGCTCATCGCCCTAAGCCCAAGGCCCTACTTGAAGGTTCATGGGCGGTTATAAATGGTTTTATACGGCTGATGGACAAAATCCTGCATTACCCATTATAAGGAATATACCATAATTCCCATAGTTTAGGGTCCTTAGGGTCATGCAGGATTTTGTCCATCAACAGTAAGTCCGCTAATATGGGTTGTAAGTATAGTTGCCCTACATGGACAAGATCAGCCCTGATCGGAGAACACAGGCTTTCGACAGCACTCAGATTACCCTAGTAGTAGAGTAGGTAACCTTTAACCTTTTGGGGTAGTATAATCCCTATGTAATCCTTATATTATGAAAAAGGTTAACCTTGGGTTCCCCATGATACCCGACAAGTAGGTTACGGATGCCAGAGTCGGCAACGTCATCAACGAGCGTCCTAACGGCTGGGTGCCGGGCAGTTTCCAGTGACAACGTGGAGTACTTCTTCCACTCGCGCGGCAGATGCTCCACCTGGAAAGCCCCGACGACCTGGGAAGAGGTACCTATAGTCTTTAGTGTTTAGGGTTATGGTTGCCATACAGGACTCCCCCTGAGCTTGGGGTTTTCGGCTGTTGTGGCAACAGCATGGGCCCATAGGTTAAGACTTGCAGCTCTTGCAACCGCGGACCACGCGATTTTCATCACAACATCTGGCTTTGCCACAAGTTTGCAGACACACACCGGGACCTTCAACAACTGGATCGGCTCGACACTCAGTAGCGTGGCATAGCACCCAATGGCACAACGACTTCAACAGCTGAATTTCAATGATGCCTGCACCATCAACTCCCATAATGTGAGGTTACACTATTTCTTCCCCAAGCCCCAAACCCTAAACCCCAAACCATAAACCCTAAGCCCCAAATCCCAAAACCTAAATCCCACAAGACCCCCTGAAAGCTAGGGCAGGAAGTCGCAAGACTGCGACTCGAAACTGCATAGGTATCCTAGGTAGCATTAGGGTTTTAGGGTTTAGGGGTTTAGGGTTTCAGGGCTTAGGGTTTTAGCATTTAAAATTAGGGTTTTAGGGTTTAGGGTCTAGAGTTTTTGTTTTTTAGGGTTTAGGGTATGCTTCCTAGGTAGCATTAGGGAGACCCCTTAAAGGGGACCCTTCTTAACCCTACTTCTGGCTCTCTTCAAAGGGATCGTATAAAGAGGGTCTATATTGATACAAGGGTCCCCCTAATCCTATAGTAGAAGCCAGAAAGTTGGAACATGGGTTTAGGAGGATTGGTGCCAGGATCCCTTATACTTTAGCTTAAGGGTATCAATGAGGACAACTATGTTCCAACTTTCTGGCTTCTACTGTATATAACTCTATATGAAGTAGGGTTTATATTACCGTTTTGGTGAGTGTAGATAGGCCTCCATTTGAATATTGGTGAGTGTATATATTGGGCTTTATTATGGGGATACTAGTTATATAAACCATACCCCATAGAACTCCTTGTTAGCCAGATAAGCCAAACTCCAAGGCTGCCAAGCCCTGAACCTACGCTCAAGCTGTCTGTACTGCGGCTGATGATGGGGTTTAGGGTCACTAAAGGGTTTAATCTTTAACCCTAAACCCTAAACCCTAAACCCAATCTTTATAAACCCAGAAGGTTTGGAGTGCTGGGGTTTACGTCCTCGAAGCTCAAGAGCCGGCCTTGGACAGGAATTCCGTTACGGAATTCGTGGGCAGAAAGGTGCGAGCACTGAAGACACGATGAAGGCTTCAAAGGGTTGCCGGTTTAGGGTTTACCTTAACCCCAAACAACCTACCTTTTTAAGGAGTACTTATACAAAGAAAGCATATTAGGGAACCCTAAAAAGGTAAGTTATTTGGGGTCCAGGCAGTGGTTGAGGAATTAGGGTTTCGGCTTTCCTTGTGTCAGCTTTTTTGTTTATGTGTGCGGTGGGTGCTCGTGGTTTTGTATGCAGGGTTTGGGGCTGAAGGGCTTGCAGTCTGGATCACGCTGTAGGTTTCAAGGATTCTGTAGTCACCTATGGATCCGCTTTACCCCTTGTTATAGGCTTCCTTGGAGTAGATGTCTTGATGGAAGGTACCCGAAACCCGAAACCCGAAGCCGTATAGGTCATAAGACGAACTGCCCATGTAACTCCAGGTTCTACTTGGGAGACTTGCAGCCGCCGCCCCCCTCCCCACCAGAGTAGAAGACTCGTTAGAAGACCGTCCATGAAGTCATCCTGATCCCCAAAGCCCACAGCACCCCGAAACCGTCAAGCCCTCCATATCGAAGATGTAAACTTAGTAGCTGAGTGGATACACTTTACACTTTTTGGGATCATGCTACCCACTGTAAAACTGAAAGTGTACACTTTTGGGGGGCTTATGAACTCAGCAACTAAGAACATGTAAGCCCACTCGGCCCTTGGGAAATGCTCGAGAATCCTTGTTGCGGCAATTCCAGAGCTTCAGGAGCTTGTGATCCCTTCATTAAGGAATAGACCTTAAATCATACTAGGGATCCTATTCTAATTTAAGGTATATTCCTTAATTAAGGGGTTTTGGAGTCTCTGGGAAACCCTCATCCGAAGCAAGCATCAACGAGCTGCAGAATGCCGTGGCAGCCCATGAGCAGCGCATGATTGAAACCAGCCAAGAAAAAGCGGACAGCAGCAAGTGAAAGGCAATTCCTCGTGCTTGCGTAAGGAAGGGCCTTAGCAATTACCTATACTGTTTTGGGGGCTCCTTAGTATAATATACCGCAAAACCCTATTCTAATGATTAAGGCATCGACTCTACACCCTGATAGTAACCCTTATAGTAGTCCTTATAGACCGCTTTAAACGAACCCTAAGAGACCTTATCTTAATTTTAAGGCCCCTAGATTACGACGGGAAGGTCAGTCCCGAGATTGTCCAGGTCGATCTCTTGAAGAGCTGCGTCCAGCCAAGATCGACCAACCTTACTATAGGGGCCTTAATAACTAGAATATGGTTTTGGCTTCCTTTGCAACGGGGTCTAAATAAGGGTTACTATAAGGGATACTATAAGGGCTCTGTGATATCGGTGCCTCAATAATTAATTAGAATAGGGTTTCGGGGCATATTCTACTATAAGTATAATAAGGAACCCGAAGTAGTATTGGTAATTATTAAGACCCCTATATTACATGCTCCGGCTCCCAGATGACGTTGCTACCGCCCTTGCCGAACAAGTTCCTGGGATGGGTTGTTGTTTTTGTTGGGATGGTCAAGCTTTAAAGTCGTAAAAAGCACCCTTGTGCATTGCGCGTTTCGGTAGAACCCCGTGATGACTTGCAGACAGCTTTCCACAATCCCCTAGTAACTGAGTAGGTAACTTTTAGCCTGTTTGGAATTTATAAATCTTACCATAATTGAAAAGATTTATCTTTCTTGGGCGAGGGTACTCAGCCCTTAAGATCCAGTGAGCACACTCCTTTTGTTCGCAGGCCGGGCTGCTTATGGGCGTGGCTGCCTATCAGAACGAAGTTGCAGAGAGCATCTACGAGTCAAGGAAGAAGGAGCCGCTAGGCGGGGGGACATCTCTTTTGGTTTTGGTCACGGTTTTTGGAGAATTTGTAAGCAAAACTCTGCGAGTGGGAGCCTGTAGACAGAGGCAGCTTCGGGTGTTGTTTAGTTGTGTTTGTCTGTCAACAGATCGCGGCATGGACAGGGACGCGATGGTCTGATAATTCCATTCAGCTACTTGCCATTGTTCAGAGCCGCATTATATCGCGCGCGACTTAGCATTGCATAGGTTGATCTCGGACATGATTGCCCACTTGCTCTGAATGGCATGGACATATTCACATTTAACTGTAGCTGGACAACGATTGTGCGTCGCGTAGTTGCATGCATGCATGCATACGTGCACTTACATGTGGATCCATGCGTAGGTACATGAACACATGTTGCTTGTTATGGTTCGCCCAAGGGGCTTGCAGCATGCTCCCTGCAGGTAAACCTTTTCATCGTGGGCATTCGCTCTGCCGGCTTCCGTTGCCAAAGGGTCGCGCGCGAGGGGATTGGCCTCGGGCTCGGGGCTCGTAGGCATCATGTTTAGCACGAGTGTTTCATATTTTCGGTGTTTAGGTTAGAAGGTTTTACTAGTAGTACTTTATCAGGCAAGTTCAGGGCTTTCGGGTTTGCGCCATTACTTGGAGGTTCATGGGTGGTTATAATTAAGTGGGGTTGTAAGTAGAGTTTCTATAGTTATAATCCACATTAGGGTTCCTATAACTCCATTTATAACTACCCATGAACCTCCAAGTATTGTATGACATACACAGGCCGAGCTGGCTTTCATACTATTCCTCCATGACACTGCTCAGATCGGTGCCGAGTGACCATGGGTCAGAAATCCCACAGAGGAATCCTATAGGGGCCTAAACAATTACCAACATTATTCCTTAGAGCTCCTTATGATTCTTATACTATAACGGAGCCCAAAACCTTGTTCTAATCATTAAGGCCCCTACGTTATCAGCGCCTCCGCTTCTGGCGAGATAGGGTTACGGACAAGATGCTTCAAGTCCGAAGACCTGAACCCTAAAACATCAATTTTCCGACACATGGTTTGGGCTAGTAAAATGAGGAAAAGAGAGACGTCAACGAGTCCAAGCCCTGGGATCCCGAAAGCAAAGACGCCAGGCTGAAAATGCTTCCCGAAGGCTACGGCAATCCTAGCTGGGAGCCAAGAGGGTTGAGTTTGCTCTTTACACCCTTGTCCTGTGAAGAAGTTCACCATAGTTCACACTTTTTCAAAGGATTCCCCGTAGAGGACTGGGGTACAGCGCAAGATGTCTTTCCCTACAAAATCGGACGACTGTGGTTCTTCAGGGGGTCAGGATATATAAGGCCCGTCATACTAGCCCTATTATATGTACCACCGAAGGTTTTGGGGGTATTCCTAGATCCCCTAACTACCCTCTAATATACCCCAAAATACCCGTTAGTAAGGGCCATAAGGGCTCCGTTAAAGGCCCTTGGGGGGTCCTGGTTGGCAATGGGCTCTGAGGGGTCAGATCTCACGTTCGGGGTGTGGCGGGCTTGCGCTTCGCGGTTTAGGGGTTTGGGGTTTAGGGATTTAGGGGTTTAGGGTGTGGTGGGTGCGGGCTCTGGGCAGAGTCAGAGTGGTGGTTTATACTGCTCCGTCTTTTGTCGGGCTTTTGGTGTCGAGGTTTGTCATGTTTCAGGAGCTTTAGGGTTTAGGGGTTTAGGGTTTAGGGTTTAGGGTGAGGTTTGTCATGTGTAAGGGGCTTGGTGTTGTTTCTGGTTAAAAGTTTCGGTTGTTGGTCGAGGATTCTGTTGGTGAAACGGACCCTGGGGGAGGGAAACGGAAGGGGAAGGGGGGCCCCAAGGACCTGGTAAGTGTTTACCCATAGGCTCCATAGTAGTTCCTTTTGGGGGGTTCATATTTAGAATCCTATAAGGTGATCCCCAAAAGGAACTACTATGGAGCCTATGGGTAACAAGGCCTAGAGTTTGCATGGTTTGAGCGTGGAACCCCTCTTTTCAGGATTTGGGCCCTCTGGTGCTTCAGGCCAAGAGTGTAAGGTTTGGAGGGCCTTAATAATCAGAATAGGGTTCCTTTAAAGGGTGCCTTAAAGGAGTCTATAAGGGATCTATAGTACTATAATATAGGGGTATATTAAGTATACCATATTAGGGCTTTGGTCTGAAAATACCACATTGACCCAGGTGGTGTTCCAATCGCCGGGAAAGATGTGATCTATTGTGCCACGGCCTTGGGCACGTGCGCAGGACGTGGGGAATCCTCCTTCTAGGCTTAACAGTTAAGAATCCCTGAACGAAGTCGCAGCAAGGTACACGTACCCTTAATGTAGCCCTGGTGGTCCTTAGCTGTGTATAGCCGGGCTGCTGGGGGTCGATTAGCGAGCCTTCAACCTTACAGTCCCTGTAAATAAACCAGACAGCTGCAGTTGTTGCAAGCCTTGCCCGGCCCCAACAATTCTACGATCCCCTTGATGGGCCCTTCCTTCAGAACTTCAAGAACCATACTAACCATATCGCAAATTCTCAATGCGGATACAAAAGACTTCTTTTTTGCCGTGCGAATCAATGCCCAAACCCTGAACTCGCGCTGAGACCCAGCTCCTTAAACCCTATGAAAACCCTTAAACATCCCTGCAGAACCACCATGGAACCTTAAACAAAGCCCTACCCAAAACACCTTCTTTCCGCCTCTCCCCTCCCCCATACCCATGCCCTCCCCTCCCGAAGTCCGAACCCTAAACCCCAAAACCTCCATCCGAAACCCTATATACTCTAAATAGACCTTCATAGTACTTGGAGGTCCATGGGTGATTATACATGGAGTTATAAGTGCGGTAGTATGAGTTATAACTTATATCTAAAGGCACCTTACTAAAACCCCACTTAAAACTACCCTAAACCCTAATCCCTAAACGCAAAGCCCTATAGGACGCTTAAACTACCCATGAACCTCCAAGTCGCCCCCTGTAAATCTCTGTAGGAATCCTCAAAGGAACCCTATCAGCCCGGCCCTAAACCCTAAACCTAAACCCTAAAACCTAAACCCTACAGCCGAATAGGGCTTTGGAGCTCGTGCGACAGAAAAGGCCCTCAAAAAAAAAAAAAAACTACAGCCTAAACCCTAAACCCTAAAACCTAAACCCTAAACCCTAAATCCTCGCAGAGCCTCGCCTTCCTTGGCCTTCACTACCTCTGCCTTAACCTACCAAACCCTACTCTTTTGTAGGTTCTTAATATAAACCCGAATATGGAATTTATTTGTAAGGACCCTAGAAAAAAAGTAGGTTTTGGCAGGTTATGAGGTAGGTTACAGGGTTGAGGGTTTAGGTTTTGTGGTTACGGGTTGAAGGGTTTGGGATGAATAGGGCTTTAGGGGTTCAGGAACCAGAACATCGGAATCGAGTTCGAACCAGAAGACGAAATACACGAAGCTACGCACACCATGACGCAAGAGACAGCCAAGCAACGAGGTAATCAACAATAGTAAAGAAGTCGTGCAGACAGAAGCTGCGGCATAGAGGCGAAGAAAACAGGTAATGAACAAAACATGATGCCAACCCCTAAACCCGACGCATACCTTATGTAAACCCAGCTTTTCCAATCTCCTTCTATGTACATATGCATATATATATATATATATATGTATAGATATCTATATCTATATATATATATATATACAGCCTATAGTTATTTCCAGAGTATGGCTTGCTGAGGTTGGCCTAGAGCCGGACACTGAGGCGGGTGACAGACGCAAGTCGGGGAGGGAGGGCCTTGTTTCGGGTGGGTGTAAGGCCCTTGAGCTTCCTTTAGCCCTAAGGGTCCAAAGGACCCAATAATGACAGCGAACCCCAGAAAGCTGGAACATGGGTTTAGGAGGTTTGGTGCTAGGATCCCCTATAGTTTACCTTAAGGGAACGAGGATATTGATGTTCCAACTTTCTGGCTTCTACTATAGGTCCTCGGTTTGGGGATGATAGTTATGTACAGTAGGTTACTATTTTTGAGAGTATATGATAATTGGGTACTTGGACCCTTAGGGTAAGGGTTGCCTGAAGAGCTGCGCTGTGGGGAGGGTGGGGAGTAGGGATGTGCGCAAAACCCTACGATCGTTGGGCTCCTTCTCGCGATGTTTTACTTCCTTAGTAACAATGCAGGCCAGTGTAGACAGTGTAGATTGTGGGGTTCCGCTAAACACCAAACTGGCTGCCAGAACTTGTGTGCTAAGCAATGCCCCTCTCTCAGGGGCCCATACCCTCCAAAACAAGCCCAACCCATTGGCATAGAATGAATGGCTCAATAACGCTTAGTGACCTGATGCGGTTTAAAAGTGTTGTGTGCTGAGAAACCGTCGTGACCGTCGTGAAGCCCTACAGAATGCCCTATATATGAAGCCCGTGCCAAGAATGTTCAAAACCGCCTAGCTGTTGCGAGGCACACCGGCAGATGTACAGGTATACGCCCTTTGCTCGGCAAGCTGGCTCTGCCTGCATCGTATAATGTGGGTTTAGGGCTTTAGGTTTTTAGCAAGATCGGATTAGAGGGCTCTGAGAGGATATTAGCCTGAAAGATGCCTTGAACAAGGATCCGGCAGTACGGGGTTCTATCCTCACCACCTGACAAATAATGCACCAACTAGTCTTAAAGGCGCTTGGGGATACCAATTCGTCATCTATACTGTAACACTTCCAAGTCACAGGGATTATGCCCGACGTGTTTCGCAGGAGTGGAACCCGGAATCCAACGCCTGCATGGATATCGACAGAAACCCCCCCGCCCCCCCCCNCCCCCCCCCCCCCCCCCCCCCAACGACCGATTCTAGCTTAGGGTTTAGGGTTTATAGGGTTAGGGGTTTATAGGGTTAGGGGTTTAGGGTTTAGGGTTCAGGGTTTTACCGATTCTAGCTATGAAGCCCCCAAACATGAAACCATCACGAAAGCCGTATCAAGGTTGGCCCCCTCTGGACACAAGCATAAAGAAGATTCTCTTGAGCCTGTTAAAAGCACACGTAAAGTATCACAAAGGAGTACCTAGCCATGAACCCCAAAACGGCGGATTGGCTGGGGCTGAAAAAGTCAAAGCCTCAAGGGCCAAGAAACTAGCGAGCTCTAGAAGCCCTTCCAATACCTAGCTTAGGGCCTTAGGGTTCTAAGGTTCAGGTCGTAGGGTTTAGGCTGGTTTAGGGTTTAAGTCCTAGGGTTTATGAAGCGTTGCCTACTGTAGCGCCCGGGTTATCTAAGTAGAAGCCAGAAAGTTGGAACGTCGTTAGCCTCATGCCCTTAAGGTAAAGTATAAGGGATCCTAGCACTAATCCTCCTAAAGCTATGTTCCAACTTTCTGGCTCCTACTGTAAGTAGAACCCTAGGCCCCAAACGTAAAAGCCCTGTAGCCCCATCCCGAGGCACAACAACTTCAATCCCGGTGAGCGCCACTTGACTTGGATTTGGCCAGGGGTCGGTTTAGGGTGTACCTTAACCTACCAAAACCTACCTTTTTGTAGCGTCCCTATAAATTCCATATTAGGGTTTATAATAAGAACCTGCGAAAAGGTAGGGTTTGGTAGTTCAAGGTAGGCTTTAGGATCTATAGATGTCTTAGTGCTTCCCTAATGCCCTAAACCGCAACTCTGCGCGAAACCCGCTAGAAGCCTGAAAGACACCCCAACTTCGCCTAAACCCTGAACCCGCAAAGGGCTTATACGTAGCACTTTTATGTGCGGGGCTCAGCAGATCGAGAGTATCAGTATCAAGGGCTTCTTCATGGCGTCTTGGTGTTCTGTTTTTGGCTCTGATGTTTTAGGATTTTCGGGTTTTGGAGGCTTCTGGAGTTTACGTAGAGGCTCCATAGGAGTTCCTTTTTGGGGTTCATATTCAGAATCCTGCAAGGTAATCCCAAAAAGGAACTACTATGGAGCCTATATGGCTAGGGAGTGAGTTTAAAGTTTTGCTTGGTTCTGCCCTGCCCTGAATCGAAGCCCTACCCTCCCACTCACCCACCCTATAAGCCCTGACCCTTAACCGTGAAACTTCCAAAGCTCCACAGAGCAGACTAAGCCTGATTCCCAACACCCAGTGGCAACTTCCCTAAACTCCCTAAACCCTAAACCCCTAAAGCCCTAAACCCAAACTCCCTAAACTCCCTAAACCCCCTAAAACCCTAGACCCTAAACCCTAAAACCCCTTAACCCCTTAACCCTAAACCCTTAAAACCCTGAACCCTAAACCCCTAAACCCTAAAACCCCTTAACCCCTTAACCCTAAACCCTACACCGTTCAGCTGTAAATGTCCTTCAGAGCTCCCACACTGACTGAACATACGTTACATCGCGGAGGGATCCTTCATGATTCTATGGGTGGTTGTCAACATTAGGCGACCCTAGGGTTCCTTTAAAGGGTTCCTTAAAGGGATCTATAAGGGTTCTATGAAGGGTTTAGGGTTTAGGGTGGTTGTCAAAATTGGGGTCCTTTTTGGGGTCCTTATTGTAGTACGGCACCTAATATTTAGGGTTCCCAATTAAGGTATTACCTAGAGGCTCCATAGCAGTTCCTTTTTGGGGTTAATGTTTAGAATCCTGTAAGGTAATCCTGTTATAAGGCATACTCCTGAATTGCGGGGTGTTGGACTCTCTGGGTGCTGCTTGGCACGTAGCTATCAACTTGTTGCCCATTCTTCGACTTCGCAGGACCCTACACCCCAAACCGCTAAGCCCTTAGATAAAGCTTGGAACCCTTTAAACTCCTCAACACTCAACGAGAACCCTAAACAACCCTAAACCCTAAACCCTACAACCGTTGCAAGGCCCTGTAGACCCTCTGTAAAGCCCTTGTACAATCCTTGTAAATACCCATAGGCCCCAAAGTAGTTCCTTTTTGGGATTACCTTGTAGGATTCTAAATATGAACCCCAAAAGGAACTACTATGGAGCCTATGGGTAACGTCATAACACCCTGTCAGCCCTTGGAAAAACATTGCAAACATTCATAAAAGCCTACAGAAGCCATAAAACCCGATAAGCCATATGGGTGGTTGTCAAAATTATGGTCCCTTTTGGGGTACCCTAAATATTAGGTGCCGTACTATATTAGGGGCCCAAAAAGGGACCACAATTTTTGACAACCACCCATATTAATAGCCAGGCTCTGTCAAACCCTTAAACAGAGCCGGGGCCCAGGCATTGCGCGAAACTACCGCTGGCCAGACGAGACACGCGCCACTCGGTTGCCTCAAGTTGTCAAGGTTTGAATTGCTTTAGTGTGGTGTGAGGGTTTAGGATTCAATCTTCGGGTTCTGGGTGGGGTTCACAGGTTCTGTATGCCTGTTGTAGGGCTTGTAGGCTTTTTTGGTACGGTTTGAATGTTTTCAACAGTTCTTGATTGTGTTTTACAGAACTTTATATCAGGGTTTAAACGTGCTCAGGAGAGCGGCCCTTCCGATTGGGGTAGACACAGGGGTTTGTTAGTGCTTCTTCCGACAAACATACAAGGCCAACTACAAGGCCCGAAATGCAGAGCATAGGGGGCGGCTGCTTTTCTCCCCCGAAAATCCGCCTTACCCTAAACCCTAAACCCTACCCTAAACCCAAAGTACAGAAGTCATGAAACATGCGCAAAAACGTCTGTGTGCCTCGAGCCAGAGACTCCAAAAGCCCTTAGGTAAGAAATAGAGCTTGAGTTCGAGGGGGATCTAGAATATGATTCTACAAGGTCTATTCCTGAACTTGACTTTTTGGGATAATACTACCCACTTTAAAACTAAAAGTGTACACTTTCCGGGGCTTATGAACTCAGCGACTAAGTGAATGGAGGGCTTTGGAGGGTGACAGAGACACCTTCGAAGGCCCAAACACTCAAACAACGCTCCGAGCTCTGAGCCCCGAGACACTAAACCCTACATGGGAGTTTCCGAAAATTGGGGATCCTTATATAGAACCCTAAACAGTAGGATCCTTATTATAAGGACACCAAAATAAGGTACCCTTAATTTTCAGAAACCCCCACATGGGTGGTTCTCTGATTTCGGGGCCATTTCAGGGTCCCTTGCCTTATAACTTATAAGCGTGCCGTACTATTTTGTGAGGGACCCTAATGTAGAGAGCTGCCCACATCCTAAACCGTACCCAATCTTTCTGAAATCCGAAAGCCTGTGGCCCTTCGCAGAACGAGAAGTTCCGGTTTGGCCTCGGTCAGGGACAGGCGCAGGCGAAGCTCAGGGCTTTCACGGTTGCCGGGTGTCGGCCCGTTTAGGGCTTGTGGGTCGCAGGGATTATGCTCTCAGGGTGTCCAGTGGGCACGGGACTTGTGGGGTTCAGGGTTTATGGATGACGGGGTCCAGGGCACCCTGATGGAGGATGCATGCCTTGCGTTTCGGGTTTGGGGTCTCTTAGACTACGGATGGGTGGGTTGGCTTAACCTCGTGGCAAGGGGGTTTCAGGGTTTATAAGTTGTTATAAGTTGTGAGGGTTTCATGTGCGGTGTGGTGCTGGAGTTCCCCGGTTTCAACTTTCAAAGTCTGGCGAACCCTAAACCCTAATCCCTAATCCCTAAGCCCTAAACCCTAAACCGGTTCGGAATGATATCAAGCCCCCAGCCTGCATCCCTGAGCCCAAGAGCTTATTTCCTTGTCAACGCCGCCGACACAACTCTAAACCCTAAACCCTAAACAATCCTACAGCCTGAACCGTGTTTGGTCTTAGAGAGGTATCTGTCTACAACAAACACTTTCAGGGCCATTACAGAACAGTACACTTTTCGGAACCCTAAATCCTGGGGAATCCTACATTCCTCTACATCCTAAACGTCCTAAACCCTAAACTAAACCGTTGAATTCTAAACCGCAAACCCCTAAACCCTCACCTCTGAATCCTAAACGTTAAAGGCTTCTGTTAGAAGTCCGTAGTATACCCTCTTGTTCAGGAGGGTGCCGGCGCCAAGGGCGCGGGAATCCTAGAGCAGTTTAGGGTTTAGGATCCAGGGTTTCGGGCTTACGGTTTCGGGATGTTTTGGGGTTAGGGTTTGGAGTTTAGCCCTTACTTAGCAGCTGGGTAGGTAACCTTTAACCTTCGGGGTTTATATATATATATATATATATATATATATTCATATACTCCTACCATGATTGAAGAGGTTATAGTAGAAGCCAGAAAGTTGGAACATCAATATTCTCATGCCCGTAAAGTAGAGTATAGGGGATCCTAGCACCAATTCTTCTAAACCCATGTTCCAACTTTCTGGGGTTCACTGTAACCTTTTTTGTGGTTAGGGTGCTCAGCCCCTAAGTTAACGGTTTTTGGTTTAGGGCTTCGGCTTTCATTTCCGGGGTTTCAGCAGCCTTGGGCTGTTCTTTCTCGTGGTGAAGGGGTCCAGGGACGTTTGGTGTGCACCAGGGCTCAAGGCACCACCTAAATCCCCACTAGCCTATTTTTTTATAGACTTATGTAAGGAAATCATAACAGGGAAACCCCAGAAAAGGAAGGTTTTATAGGGTCCAGCTACGGGTTGGGAGTTTGATTAGTAAGTGATTTGGGTAGCTGTAGAAGTTTGAGGACCACCGGCTCCTAAATCCTGCAGCCTTCTCTGACTGAAACCCCCATCACGCCACCACCCCCAGCCGTGCTGAGGTCCTGAACTGGGATGTCGAAGACGACGGCCGCTTGACTGAGGAGCTTGTTGCTGGCCTCTTGACAACCTGGAACACGATTGCATCAACACCGTAGCTTTGGAGACTGTCCCATCGTTTGAAGTCGGAATTAGGAGCTACGTTCGTTTGGAAGACCCTTTTGCTCACCAAGATCTGTCCCACAGCGAACCATCCTTTTGATGGTCAAAATCCTGCATGACCCTAAGGACCCTAAACTATGGGAATTATGGTATATTCCTTATAATGGGTAATGCAGGATTTTGTCCATCAACAGTATCTCTCGAAGCCGAGGCACTGTCAAGAAGACTCGCATCGTCCAGAAGAACCTCCAGGTACGGCCTTGGTTCGTGTTGTGGTTTTTGGGGTTTAGGGTTTAGGGTTTTGGGGTTTAGTGTTTAGGGTTTAGAGTTTTTAGTGTTTAGGCGGATTAGTGAGTCGGTTCCTCCCCTGCTAGTATACAGTATAGCAAGTATCTTCGACAGTTTGGACATTCTTCCAGAAGCCCAGTGCTTTAGCTTCTAGGTCTAACGGTCTAACTAGGATACCTGGAGAAGTTTGCAAAGCACGCAGGTGCAAGGATGTTGGACTTCGAGGTAAGAGAACGAGTTGTGGGCTTTACAGCTCTTGGTCATGAATTTCTACGAAGCATTCTCCGTGCACCCTAGTAGCTATAAGGCCCTCGTCCTCAGTAGCCCACATGTGAAATTCAAGAAACTGGTATGCTCTAAACCCTGAAACCCTTTGAGCAAATCCTCAACCCCAAACCCAAACCCTGAAGCCCAAATCACAAGCCCTAAACCTCGAGTCCTGAACTCGACCCTAAACCCGAAACCCGAAACCCTGAACCTTAAGCCCTAAACCTCCACCGAAGGATTACCGGGATGTGCAGCATCCGAAGGCGAAAGCGAACTCGGACCTTTCGGAGCTGGGATTGCTTATGACTTTGGGTTTACGTAAGGTTTTGGGTGTAGGGTGTGGGGTGTAGGGTTTAGAGGTGAGGGTTAGGGTTCAGGGCTTAGGGTTCAGGCTAATTCTCCAACACTGCCCTGTCGTTAGCTCTTCATTTGTTTTTGCAGGGTTGTTGTTCGAGGGTTGTATGATAGTTTACAAAGGTTTTGCCGGGTAGTCTCAGGAGTTCACAAGTTTTCTCTTGGTTCAACTCAACAGATGTTGGTTCTTATCAGACAGTATTGGGCCCAGATGTCGGGCTTGAGGCAAGAAGCACAGGGCTTTTGGGTTGGAATTCTTGGGTAAACCCTAAACCCTAGAGCAG
This sequence comes from Symbiodinium sp. clade A Y106, assembly GCA_003297005.1. Lineage (NCBI taxonomy): Eukaryota > Dinophyceae > Suessiales > Symbiodiniaceae > Symbiodinium > Symbiodinium sp. clade A. Next base: position 59,306 of record BGNK01000389.1, read on the forward strand.
GGGTGTCAAGCTTAGGGCTTAGTGTAGGGTTTATTTACGGTTTAGGGTTGAGGTTCGTGGTGGAGGGCCTATAGGGTCGGAGCTCGCACACCCGGTTTGTTAGAGTCATTGCACATGGCTCAGTTTTAGATGTGCATAGCTCATATACACATCAGGTACACATATCTCCTTATATGTACACATAAATATATATATATATATATATATATCGTGCATTTGCCCCGCCGCCCCGGCCACCGCCCCCCTCACCTGAGGCCGCGACTTCCGGCGTGTACCTAGTTTACGAATGTAGTTGTCGAATGTAGTTGTCTTTTAGATTAAGGCCTCCAGGTCAAGCTCTCCCTGAAGTGAAGGGGCTTGGAGTTTAGGGTTTAGGGTGAGTTTGAGGGCTTACTTGTAGGGCGCAGGGTATTTCCCAAGTACCATGGTTTTGGGCTTAGGGGTTGGGTGTCATGGTTTCGGGTCGTGTGGATGGTTTGGTGGTTTGAGTAACTGCTATGGAAGCTCAGGCCTCTGTACATCCTGTATTCCAGATGCGAACGAACAAGGCCGGTGTTCGAAACACCTAAACCCAAACAACGACTCTCCAACCCTGAACCCCTGTGAGAGGTTCCCCACACCTTCTACCTGAACTTCGCTTGGAAGTAAACCCAACACCTTGAACCCGACCAGTGAGGCCACCGGCATCCCAGCCAACAAGACACACAGACACACGAAACACAAAAGGACAAGGTGTGTAGGGATTCGGGCTTGTTTTGGGGTGTCGCGCTAGCTGTTGCCTAGCGGCAGGTTTACCACAAGATGCATCAGAAGCAGGGCGTACTGCTGTCGATGTCTTGCAGTGCAAGCATGGCTGGCTAAACGGGGTCTGGCTCTTTGCAGCAATAAGTCGGGGCTCATACTCATAGAGGGTTGCAGGGGGTATGGTTCGGTTTTGCAAGGTTTCAAGGCCTTGGAAATAAATCATGCTTGATTCTAGGGTTTCGGATAGCAGAGTAGCGGAGCTTCAAGCGAAAAGCGACCCTTTTAATTATGTATAGACCCATAGGCTCCGCAGTAATTAGTTCCGTGTTGGGATTACCTTATGGGCTTCTAAATATGAGCCCCCAAAAGGAATACTATGGAGCCTCTAAAGAGTAAAGGTATGCTGAGAAGCCCTTAAACAGGCGGACCGAATTTCTGAAGCCCCTGTGTCGCTTGGGTCTTCGGACCAAGATCCTTGCGTTACCCAAAACAAGAAGTCACGTAGACTTAGTAGCTGAGTAGGTAACCTTTAACCCTAAACCCTAAACCCTAAGCCCTAAGCCCTAAGCCTATCATAATCGAAAAGATTAGCCTTTCTTGGGCTGGGGCAATGTAGGAACCTGACTAAGAAACCTTGGGCCTTTATTGGGGTTCTTTGCATGAATCCTACTATTTGGGGGGTTATAGGGCCAGGGTCCCAGGGTTTCTTAATCAGGTTCCTACATTACACAGCCCCGAAGTAGAAGAGTGCGAGTAGGCATTCGAAGAAAGTCTTTTCTGCGTGACACATGGAGCTGTTGTGAAGCAGGTGTCCTTGGTGAACAAGATTGTAGGGATATCCCTATCCTTGTCTTTGCTTATGTGCTTTTTTTGGGGCCCTAAGATTGCTTATCGCGACCTGGATAGGAGCACGAGTGATAGCAACCCTCATAGTGTGAAACTGTGAAATCCTAACCCCCGCACATCTGGTTCGAGATCATACTTTGCGGGTCAGAGGACTTGAGGGAGGTAGAGTTTCAACGTGCCTTAATTGGGGTCACCGTAGACACAACCAGAGTTTGTGATATGAATGATTGAAACCTTCAACAATGAATGCCAGGCAAATGGCCCTCCGATCGATCCGGAGTACCGATTTGGCATCAAGTTGCCGACACAGCTTTTCTTCTTGAGGGTTTAGGGTCAAGCTCCTAGCATTCTTGCGTTTACTGGGTCGGGGGCTGTAGGGTTTTGGGCTTGTTTGTCAAGCCTGTCAAGGCAGACGACCCGAACAAACGAGAAAGAGCTATACCAGAAGTCTAGGGAGTGCAAGGCATCAACGCCTAAAGCCTTCAACCGGAAAGCCCGAACGGATTTCATAATCTTGCAGGCCATGTCAATGTGTGCTTCATGCCTCTAGTTTAGAATTGTGAGCGCGGTTCTGATTGTTGGTAAGAATTAGTGTCGTGGAGTTTATGTCCCTTGGAGGTTCATGGATAGTTCTAAGTGGGGTTATAAGTAGGTTATCTATAGTTGTAACCCATGCAGGGACTCATATCATATAACTTATAACTCCATTTATAACTACCCGCGAACCTCTAAGTATTGAGTTTCAGCGACGTGAGGGCGTTGATTGGATTTCAGTTGGTGATGTTCGAGGCTTGTTTCCCTGGTCCTTAATGTAGGAACCTGATTAAGAAACCCTGGGCCTATAACCCCAAAATAGTAGGATTCATAATATAAGGAACCCCAATAAAGGCCCAAGGTTTCTTAATCAGGTTCCTACATTAGAGGGGAATGGGTAATGGGTTATAGGTAGTACTCTAAGTAACCTTATAAGGGACTATCATAGGAAGCATTCACTACTTTCCCTGCTAAGAACCAGCAAGTTGTTATGTCTGCTGGTCTCCTGCGCAGGCGCGGGGACACGTTGTGTTTGCTGGATAGCCATACTGCCTGTCACAGTCTTGAGTCCTGATCGAGTGTCCCAGGCGTACTGCATAAGATCCGTATTTGCCCTGAGCCCTTGCACGCTTTCAACTCTTGAATTCATGGACGCGTCAGGACGTGGTCCGTTCATCGGAGGTGTTGCGGCGACGCACGTCCGTGCCCAGCATTGTAAAACTACCCTACAAGTCGGCGGAGCTGCTCAAAGAGCTGGTCGCATGTCTTTTGTTCCAGATTCATTTGTTGAAGATGATGATGATGATGATGTACATGCTTCTTGGTATTTCCATTGCTGCCATCGTCTGCGTCGGTGTCGCGTAGTTCTGTGAAGCAGGTGCCATGGCTTGAGGAGAATGGCCCGACAGAGATGGGATGCGTTTGGTTCCCGGATGGAGACGTCGTGTTCGGCTCTGAGGCGACCACAGACGGATCTCGAGTGGTTATTTGTGCCACTTACGCACGAGTATGTTGCGTGCAGCATCGGGAATATGTAGTCATGAACATGCTGTAGCACTGTAGGACGTGCGGTGGGCTTGTGACATGTTCATTGCCTATTGATTTTGAAGCGCAGACGCTGTGGTGCGGGGCGCTTGCCGACTCTGTCGCCGTTGCACGAGTCATGAGATGGTTTGCTTCCGGTTCGGCTAGCCTCTCCTCCTGTACGCGCGCTGGCAGGCAGCTGACTACTGTGCTGAGTACAAGCGCTGGGGCGGAGCAGAAGCAGTGCGAAGGCAGTGATTCGTGCAACGCGCTTCATGACAGAGATGAACTGCCGGTATTGTGATGACTGACGGCATACTCTGCACTTACAATCAGGAACAAGACCCAAGCCATGAGTCCAACCACAAAACTATAACGAACAAAAATCTGAGCAAAGACAAGAGAGAAGAGCCCAACAACAGTCTAACCACACATTTGTAGAGAAAAAATGCTTGAGCAAAGACAAAAGGGGTTCAAGGTAGAAGCACACGAAACATATGCAGAGAGAAGGCTGCAGTGCTGAAACCTCAGCACTCAGACGAACCGCTGAGACCACAGTGTCTTCCATGTTCTGACTCGAAAACATACGTGGCGCTACAAGCAAAAAATCCCACATACTCAAACTGACACAAGTCGAGGACAAGACCCCGTTTTCGAGGGTCGTCCATTCTTCGTCGTGCTATTGTCCAAGACTTTCATCAGCTCCTTTCTGAGGCAGATCCGTCGCAGCGCCGACATGTACATCAGTTTTCTAGGACACCCCGCCCCCGGGCCCCGCCCCCCACCCCCCTCCAGACTGCAGTTCGTGTCCTCTGGTTTCCGTTCAGACCACTTGCTCAATCGGCGCAGATTTTGGTCGATGAGCCTGCAGATCTGTGTGCTTTTGGGGGCACTGGTTAAAAAACGGAATCGTTGATAAGCTGTAACATTTGCGCTCGGGCCGAAGTCTACACTGTATGACGCCACGGCGTTGGGTGTGGTGGCATGACGATGAAGAGGTATAAAATTTTGGGGTTGCTTCCCCCCAACAACCTGGTTGTGTTTTCTCCCGGAAGCTCTACCGAGCCTAGACCCTTAACATGTCTTTAAAGGGATGAGGGGGTCCTTTATGTCGGCCCTGAAACCCCAACCCTGAATCCTACATCCGTGACACGAAAACCCTCAACCTGAAGAGTACGCACTATAGAGGCCTTAATAGTTACCTATACTATTTTGGGGGGTTCCTTATTATAATTCTAGTATAATGGGCTCCAAAACCCTATTCTAATTCTAAAGGCACCTATACTATAGTACCCCTATAGTATCCCTTATAGACCCCTTTAAGGAACCCTTTAAAGGAACCCCTATTTTAATTTATTATTACGGCCCCTATACGACAGCACCCTTATAGTATCGCTTTATCGCCTTTAAGGAACCCTTTATTTAAAGGAGCCTAATTAGCCTTAAAAGCCCTGAGACCGCACAACCCCCAAACCCTAAGGTCCCGTTGAAGGAACCACCAAAACCATCTTAGAACCCTTAAAACCCTATTCTAATTCTTAGTAGCCGAGTAGGTAACCTTTAACCTTTTGGTGTTTATATAATCCCACCATAATTGAAAAGGTTAACCTTTTTTGGGCTGGGTTACTCAGCCCCTACGAATTATTAAGGCCCTTATACGAGAGTACCCTTAATTATTGTATCCCTTATTGGCCCCTTTAAGGAACCCTCTAAGGGAACCTAAAGCCCTAAGACCCTAAAACCCCCACGAACCCTAAGATCCCGTTAAAGGAACCCCCCATACCCTCTTAGAACCCTTAAAACCCTATTCTACTTATTAAGGCCCCTATAGAACCTTGAACGAGGTCTGGGATCAGCGACTACACCGCCAAGAGCTGCATTCAAGGGCCTTGGCCTCGGAAACCGACGTGAGAATCTTGCAGGGGCTCCTTAGTGTTTAGGGCACAAGGCTGAGGGGTTCAGGGTTTAGGGCTTAGGGTTTAGGGTTTCCTATTTAGTAAACCCTCCGGATTATGGACAGTCCTTATACATTGCTCTTCAGGATTGAGGCTAAGGCTAACGCCTCATGATCATGGAAGATTTCTGAAACCCGCTTGAAATCCTTATAAACTCCTTACATAGGCACTATCAAAGGAATTCCTTCTTAAAGAAATCCCCACTATCCATAAAACCCATACGAACCCAATATGGCGACTCAAGCCTTAAATCACAATAAACCCCGTGCCCGAAACCCTAATCTCTAAACCTGACTCCCTTGGCCCCTAACCTTAAAGCGCAGTGAGTATGAAGCCCCCCCATATCATTTCAGGTTTCTTCCTTAACTAAGGGGTATTGGGCTCCTAAGCCCTAAACCCTATAAGCCCATTAAACCCTATAAACCCTATACACCCAACGATCGAGGTATTGTAACTTGGAGGATCAACTCCCAGACCAGGAGCCGCACCGAAAGCTGTCTCTCTCTTGGGGGGTTTTCGGGCTTAAGTGTTTCAGTGCTTAGGTTTTAGGGTTCGCGGTTTGCGGCTGTCTCCCAATTAGGGAGTTAGTGTTTTAGTGTTTAGGGTTTAGGGTTCGCGGTTTGTGGCTGTCTTCCTTTCTGTAGGTTAAAGTTTAGGAATTTTGGTTTAAATGTTTAGGGTTCGGGGTTGTGGTTGAGTGTTTAGGGTTTCGGGTTTGGGGGCTTAGGACTCGCAATGCAGAGATGTCCCTCTTGTTAAACCCTAAACCCTAAACTCAACCCTAAACCCTAAACTAAACCCTAAACCCTAAACTCAACCCTAAACCCTAAACCCTAAACTAAACCCTAAACCCTAAAACTAAACCCTAAACCCTAAACTAAACCCTAAACCCCAAACCCTAAACTCTAAAGGTAGTTGCGGTGGTTCCCAGGGCTCCAAAGCTCTGAACTAAGCAATACCCATAGGCCCCAAAGTAGTTCCTTTTTGGGGTTCATATTTAGAATCCTATAAGGTAATCCCAAAAAGGAACTACTTTGGGGCCTATGGGTACACCTTAAAATGAAGAAGTGCTTTGCAAATAGACAGCTATCGATAGATAGTTAGATAGGTATGTAGGTCGATAGATAGCTTGTCATAGATGAATACGTCAACGAAGGTTTTTTTTGGATCTTCTGATTTTCGGAGCAATCGGCCAGACTTAGGGCTGCTATAGCAGACGCTCTTCGAAGAGGAGAGGAAAGACACCCTGAACATCGAGGGTCTTATGTCGGGAATCTCCAGCCCGGTTCAGCACTTGGAGGTTCATGGGTAGTTATAAGTGGGGTTATAAGTAGGGACTGTAGTTATAACCCATATTAAGGGACTTGTATTACCACTTATGACTACCCATCAGCCTCCAAGTACCAGAGAGCCAACCCCCGACCAAGATGCGATGACCGCACGCTACGTCCAGTTTGGCAGGTACCGACTGCAATCCCTTTACAATGGTGCTCTGTTTGTCTGGAGCACGGTTTCGCATCGTACCATCGTTTGTCCCAGCGAAATTCTGCGACTTCTCAAGCAATGTTCTGAGTCATACGCTACCGTACATGGCGACGGCACCGGGGCCGGTGATCGGCGTTGAGGGGGAAGCCCCAAACGATCCAGGTGTCTAGACCTTCTCCAGTTAAGAGTTTAGGTAAATGGGAGTTTCCGAAAATGGGGGTCCCGTACTTTGGGGTCCGTATAATAAGGATCCTACTATTTAGGGTGCTATATTAGGGTCCCCTATTTTCGGAAACTCCCAAATGCTTGGACTCTGTGGCTCTTCAGTTCAGTTCTCCTTGAATCCCCAAAGCCCCAACCACCATGACCCCAAAACCCCAACAGCCCTAAACCACAATAATTCCCAAGCCCCAATAGCCCTAAATTTCAAGAACGCCACCTACCTTATGTAATAGTCGTCATACTGTTTGAGTGTGTGGGCTTGGAGTGTTTTGCGCTCAGTGTTTAGGGTGTTTTCGGCTTTTCGTGCAGGCTTTAGGTTTTGTGTTCTGGGGTGCAGGCTTTTGGGGTTTAATTGGGGTTTAGGGGTTAGGGTTCGGAGGTTTTGGGTGTGCGCTTTAGGGTTTATTAGGGGATGTGAGCTACATTGACATGGTTTGGCAGAGCACTGATGCTTGGGCTTCAGAATATTGAACTAATCAGGCTTCTTGGGTTTAGGGCACCGAACCCAAAGCCCCTCGCAGGATTTGGGTCGCTGTTTGAAGCCTGGGCGCCGCAACGCTGCTAAGCTGTAGAGCTTTGGGAAAGGAGGGTGTAGGATGTGAGGTTTAGGCTTGGGGCATCGTATAAGGTTTTAGTTTTATGGGGTTGTGTTCTGACTCCCTAAACCCTAAAACCCTAAACCCTGGACCCTAATTTGCCACCTTTTCGACAAGTAGTCGTGGCGACTGTGTCCAAGAGCTGCCTCCCTCCTAACGCTCATTGCACTGGGGATTCTATGGTTTAGGGCCAAAGTTTTGGGGTTTAGGGTTAAGGGTTTAGGGGTCTAGGGTTTTGAGGATTCTATGTTGCAGGGATCATGTTGTGGTTCCTTTGAATTTTACCAAGCAGGGTCGATTCGGCAACTCGCTGCCCTTTGATGGTCTTGTGGGTATATGCCATCCCAAAGTCAGGTCAACTCCAGAGACTGTAATAGGTAAACCCCAAACCGACCCTTCAACCCTAAACAGTAATATAGAAGCCGGAGCAAGTACCATGCTGTTTGACAGGATTCCTTAATATAGTTGTAGTATAATATACCTGACATGTTCAACCCTCTTCCAAACACAAGCTGTCAGAGTTTAGAGCTTAGGGTAGGTTTAGGGTTTAGGGTGGGTTTACGTTTTGGGTGAATTCAGGGTTTGGGGTGCGCCGGGTGCGTCTAGGGTTTGGATTTAGAGGCATCAGCAATAACGGGGCTTTTCCAAAAGTTCAGAGGCCTGTGCGTGCTTGTCCATGCTGAAATGGTCCTGCTCTCACTTCCCAATGCTTGCCGAGGTTACCGTTGAAACGCGCGCGTTCCTTGACAGCAGTGTTTTCTGTGTAGAGTTTTGTAGGAAACCGTTGAAGCGAAACCGGATTCCAAACCTTGAGTCCTTTGCCCCTACCTCTGTACCTTAACCTACCAAAACCTACCTTTTTGTAGGGTCCCTATAAAATCCATATTAGGGTTTATAATAAGAACCTACAAAAAAGAAGGTTATGGTAGTTTAGGGTAAAGCCTAAAGCCCTAAGCCTCAAACTTCAATCCCTGAAGCCTGAAAGCGTTTCTCAAAGTCTTGTGGGTATGCCAGACTTTATAGTGAATCCTCACACCATTAGCCACTGCAAATCAGTTTGTTTTGTAGTTTATGCATGCTCGAAGAGCAAGGGCGGGGTTTCATTTGAGGTATCAGCAGGAATTGATGGTATTCTTCTTTTAATTCCCGGTTGTCCCTATCGACTTATAGTCTCATCTACCCCGAGGCCTTATTCCAGTTGCTAAGGCCCCCCACAGGAGGGTTTTCAAGTTTACAACGTGCGGTCTACTTGGAGGCTGTTGGCCTCAAGTGCCGAGGTTGTCATACGTACCGTAATTGGGGATAGCTCGCTTAAAATCATAGGTAAGGGCCTGCTATTCCATCGCCCTCTGATCCTTCAAGCAGACCCTGAACCCAGACTAGATGCTCCAGCAAGACCCCCGAACATCGTTTTGGCACACATCTTATTGAGGATAGGGCCGAGGATTCAGCACTACGTGACCTGCACAGCAGGGGGCCAGCGAACGCAGGCTTGCACACAAAAACCTCACTGCACGTGGAGGCAAACAGGGCAGTGGTTGGACACAACCACCTGTTACTGAGGTCGGCTTCCCTATGCGGCGGCAGAAACGTAATGGTGATGTTCGACTGCGCGCCACAGACGTGGCTGGCGCCATTGGAGACCGACTCCTGCGACGCCCTCGAAACGGTTCGGCACATGTTCCGGCACTGCCGGATCGCCGCTGGACTGCAGGGCTCTTTATTGACGGACTCGTTTAGCGAGGTGGTCACAGGTACAGCTTCTGCCACGGCCAGTGCTGCGCGGCGTGCCTGCGGAGACTCTTCAGCAGGTCTTAAGATACCGTCCAGCGAGGCTTTAAACTGTTCACGATGTTGCCGCAACAGGTAGGCAGGTAGGCTTGCGGACATATGCCTGCGGGACATGTGCGCGATCAAGGGGCATGTGACGGCATGTGGGATCATCATACCGTTACTAGAAGGAATACCTGCAGCGACACACACTTCTATGCAGAGGGGAATCCGATCTTTCAAGAAGCAGCTCCCTGAAATCCTGGACCCTGAAGCCCACGACCCGGAAAGATCCACACTGAAAACCACATACCCGGAAGCCCAAATGCCCTAAACCCTAAACCCGAATGCCTGTTTAGGGTTTTAGGGCTTGGATCCTTCGGGGGCGGGCGGGGG
>BGNK01000389.1:68926-164987 GCA_003297005.1 Symbiodinium sp. clade A Y106
GGGCGATTCAATGGGGGAAAGTGCTACGGATCCCAAGCGGCTCCAACCCACCCACGCTGGCCTGATCCCTCATGCCTAAACATCCCTAACCGTTCCACAGGTGCGAAGGGGGAAAAGAGATCCCAGAAGCTTAAACCGCATGGCGTTAGTCGGAGGGGGGGCGGGGGGTAGTGGTGATAAGAGGTACACATTAATGCTGGCACATATCCGGCGAATTGGGCGATACGGCTTCGAGCTGAGGAATGACTTCCCTTGCGCCTCGACCTCAAGAACCTGCCTGAGCCTTCAACTGCCCTTTACAACAACTGCGAATGCAGACTTAGACGAACCAGAAGCACTAAACCCTAAACCCTTATCCTTAAACCCTTAAACAAAAATGCCTAGCCCTGAACCCTAAACCCTTCCCCTTAAACCCTTGAACAAAAATCCCTAGCCCTGAACCCTAAACCCTTACCCTTAAACCCTTAAACAAAAATCCCTAGCCCTAAACCCTAAACCCTTTCCCTTAAACCCTTAAACAAAAATCCCTAGCCCTAAATACCCCGCACCTTGTATCAGGTTCGGGGTCCCCTCTGCCGAGCCAGCGAGTTTGCCTGCACCTCCCAGGGATTCCGGGCGTAGGCTGTACGCAGGATGGAATGCTTAGTAGCTGAGTGGATACACTTTACACTTTTTGGGATAAGATTACCCACTATAAAACTGAATTTCTAAAGTGTAAATTTTGGGGGGCTTATGAACTCAACAACTAAGAATGTACTTATACGGTCTTGGGGTATCTTTAGCATTTCAGACGTTACGCCCTTGCATGTCTTTATAGTCATAGCTCTTCCGACCATGTTGCTTATAGGGTCTTTTCGGAGTCTTCAGGGTTAGGGTTTAGGGGATTTATCTATGGGGATTTAAAGGGGTCTTCCGGGTTATTCATCCGGGCACGTGCTTTGTGTTTAGAGTTGACAGGGTTTTGAAGGGCTGGCAGAGCTCATGATGCAGGTTTTACATGGTGCAGAGTTGGGCTCAGGTTTTGGGGGTTGGGACCTATAAATATGCCAAGGAACAACCCTAACCCTAAAACCCTCAACCCTAAACCTTGGACCGTTCGTGTAAACATCTTGGCACCCTCAACCTACGCCGCAAAAACCCTCAACCCCAAAACCCTGAACACCTCAATCCTTGGCGTTCTTCTGGCTGGCTCTTAGGACTTGAACTTTTTGGGTTTCTATATGAACCATAATAAGGAGGCCTAAAGTTTAACTTTCAGGAGGGGTTCAGAAGTCAGCCAAGAATCCTAAACGCAAACACCCAACTGCTTCCTCATGGCAGGTAAGAACGGACATTCCGGCACCTCCTCCAGGCTGGTATCATGTTCTTGCAGGGCGTTCTAAGTCCTTTTGTTGTTCAGTGGCTCTAGGGGTTCTCGGGTTTGTGAGATTTACGGATTGGGGGTCCAGGGATTTACGGTTTGGGTTTTCATGGGCTCGGCGGTTTTGAAGGAGTTACGAATAGTTCGCGGGTTTAGGGTTTATGGTTTATGGCTGACGGTTTAGGATTTGAGGATACAGTTGTAGACTAAAGTTCTAGGCAGAGGCAGGGACAATTCAGTTTCTACCTGTTTGCTGGATTGAAGACGATGCAACTGGAGGTTCACCGAAGTGAACGAGGACATGCTACACAACCCTCATACAACCCTTGTTAAAGAGCGCCCTGGCATTTGCAAATCTTCTAACACGTTGTTCATCGATGTAGACTGTGAAATTTAAGCCTTCAGCAGCTAGACGATTGCAGTCTTTGGGCGGAGCTTTGAAACCCTTAACTTGGAAATTCGGGAATCCTAGACCTGTGAACCCCAAAACAACCGGCGTACCCGAAACCAGCAAAAACAACGCAGACGAAACCTCCCAAACCCTAAAACCATCTAAACCTCACATGGAAAACCCTAAGCCCAAAAAACCCAACACAACTTGGACCGCGAGCCCGAGCAAGCTAGACAGTAAAACCTAAACGAGGCAAGCGCTCCATCGCGGACAACTGCAGCTATGGCGATGAATGCAGCGCTGCAGCGAGCTCCCCAGGGAAAGATCTGAACATTTGTAGGGTTTAGGGTTTTTTTGGGGATCAAAGGACTCATATATTAAGGCTGTTGGGCCCAAAGACCATACTATACAAGGCTTTTGGGCAATTTTGATCCCTACCTTAACCCACCAAAACCTACTTTTTTGTAGGGTCCCTATAAATTCCATATTAGGATTTACAATAAGAACCTAGAAAAAAGTAGGTTCTGGTAGTTGAAGGTAGGGGTTTAGGGAAGATCTGAGAAGACCGATTCGTCCTGCGGACTCATGGGTTGAAGTTAGCATTAGGGGCTCAGTCAGTTTAGGGTTTAGTGTTTAGGGTCACCTACAATTCACGTATAAGTCACACTATAGATCCACAATTCAGGGAGCCCTTACCAGGACCTTCCTTGTACCCCAAAAAATAGGGGTATATGGTCCCAAATAAGGGGCATTTAGGGTCTAATCGAGGGTAGATGGAGGGTCTAGGTTATGGGGTTTACTGTAAGGATTCAGGGTTTGGGGTAGTAGTTAAGTAGCTCAATATTTAAGAGAGTAAATGATTATTAGGTACTTGGACCCTTAGGGTTAATGAAGGGATGTCGGCGTCTCTGGATGCAGGGAGGCTTTGGTCCCAGGAGTGGGTGGCCGCCTTGGTGTTATGGGAGTGTAGGGTTTAGCCTAGTAGTAGAGTAGGTAACCTTTAACCTTTTGGGGTAGTATAATCCTTATATAATCCTTATATTATGAAAAAGGTTAACCTTTGGTTCCCCATGATACCCGACAAGTAGGTTAAGGTTTTAGGGTTTACCTGGTCAGTCCAAACTACCCTTTATGGTAGCCCCTCATTACCCCTTAATGAGAAATTTTAGAGCCCTTTACAAAGTACTTGGGGGTCCTGGTAAACCCTTCATGGGAGGCCAGCTTCGTCAACACTTGGCCGAGGGGGTGGCATATTTCAGGACCAGCGGTTACCCAGAAAGTCCAATGTCGAGGATTGGTGTGCGACGGGAGGTTCGGAGTCTGCCCAGGATAGCAATGGCAGCCTCATCGCAGCCTGAGCCTTCTTCGCTCGAGGTGGTGTCTCGCCTGGCACCGGAAATTCTGATAGTCATAGACTGAGTCTGTCTGTGGCATGAACCGTGCAACTCAGGACAAAAATTACCTCCACCTGCTTACCTTTGGTTAGTAGGGAATGGAGGAATGGGGTACCATTATAACTACTGTTACTACCATTCCTCCATTCCCTACTAACCAAAGGTAAGCCTGGAGATGCCCCAGCTCAACCTGTGCTTGAGGAAGCTGAAAGTCGATGCTGAAGTCGGACCAACACCCCTTCAACCGGGCATATATAGTAAAAGCCAGAAAGTTGGAACATCATTCTCCTCATGCCCTTAAGGTAAAGCATAAGGGATCCTAGCACGAATCCTCCTAAAGCCGTGTTCCAACTTTCTGGCTTCTACTATAGATTTTAGAAGAAATATGCTTCAAGGTATAATATACCCTAAACCCTAAAACCCTAAACCCTAAACCGATATATCCTAGATTCCGCAGTGCATGGCTCTCTGGGCAGGGTCTAGGGAAGTATATGCAGCTCCGGACTCGGTGGGTTTCGGATGTACAGACTCTTATATCACCCCTCATGTAGAGCCATATATAATTTACCTAGTCCCCACAAGGAAGACCTATAAAACCGTGAACCCTAAACGCCCTAAACCCATATAAAGCAAACCTAGTGGGCTCTTGTTAAGGCATCAAAAAATAAGTTACCATAATAGGGACCTGTAGCATGAATAATATGGTTTCCTTTCATGGTAACTTAAATCAAATCCCTGATATTAACAAGACCCCTAAACTCCTGAAGGCTAAAAACCTAAATCCTAAACCCCGAAACCCCTAAACCCCTAAGCCCCAAAACACTAAACCCCTAAACCCCTAAACCCTTAAACCCCTAAACCTACGTCTAAACCATCCCTCCGAGGCCTTGCTGAATCCGCAGCGCTTCGAAAATCGTGGCGTGCCAGATCGGGACTTCCTCATCCGCCGTTCCAAGGAGACTGGCGAACAAGCATTAGCCAGAGGGTCTAGGGTTTAGGGTTTGGGGTCCATATAGATTCAGTCATTTCTAGACACACACATACTTCTACATAGTTATATATGTACATATATATATATATATATATTATAGATACACCTACATACATTTTCATTCGTTGCGATGGAGTCTGCAAAAGACGCACGCCTGGCAAGCAAGTGAAATCGAGTGAAACCTAACCGGCATTGAATCACCTTTCAGGAGAACACAAACCAGACTCGCTGTGCTGCAACCCCAAGGCTTGACACCAAAGTCTGCAGTTGGGGAGACCCCTAAACCCTATATAAACCTTAAACCCCTAAACCCCCTTGCACCCCTAAACCCCTAGACCCTCACCCCTAAAACCTAAACCCTAAACCACTCAAGGCGGACGGGTTGTGAGAAGGGGCGAGGATGCCCTCGACAAGGACCCAGCAACCATCTTTAACCCATGCAGCGACACCTTGCCCAATACGCAAGGTGATACTGGTAGGCTCGTCGACCGTAAAGGAGGCCGGTGGGGGGTGGTAGCAAAGTGCGCACGAGAACACTGCACAGCACAAGGGCTTGCGGAGTGGCCAGGACAGCAAGGACTCTTGAGCCGGCTTGGTCACGTGCCGCTCATGAGGGAAATCTGAGGGGTCCAGCATCAGCAAGATGTTCTCAGCCGTTTCCTGATGCCATGTGCTAGCGGGATGCGCCTGCCGCCACAGATCGACAGTGCGCCGCAACACTTCCTTAGGCTCAATAAGGTCTTCTGCGCAGAGCGAAACTTCTGACTCATCAGCGCCGACCATGTGAGGGCTGCAAGCAGGGCCTCGGAACACCCTCGGCTGTCATCCTGCAAGGGGTGGTGCAAGTGGATGACGCGCTGAACCCGGTGCCTTCGGTTCCAGCGGGAGAAAAGTAAAGGAACCGCAGAATTCCCACACACCAAGGCTGCCATTGTGCTCGTTGCCACGTTGCCATTTCTTGCCGCCCACATGAAAAGGTTTGCCCGAAGTAATGTAGGGGCCTTAATAATTAGAATAGGGTTGGGGGTATATTCTACTATTATTATACTAAGGAACCCCCAAAACCCTATTCTAATTATTAAGGCCTCTACATTATGTCCATGGTGTTGGGAAAGCAGGCCCAAGTCCCCGCCTGGATGCCGGGCGTCCCGGCTGTCGCGCCCGTCGAATACGGCCTTTGGCCTTACTGCGTCGCGAACGCAGCCGTCGGTGACGATGGGCAAGTCAGCTATCCCCTACAGTCTCCGCGACAGGAGTCTTCTGAGCCCTGCATATACATATGCATATACTCTGATACTCATACATATATATATATATATTTATTTATTTGTTTAGTTGTACATATATATATATATATACATACTTACACATATTCATGTCTATATACATATATATATATATACCCAGATATGTATGTGTACACATGTATATGTAAGTATTACACTACCATATCCCCAAAGACATCCTTATCGTGGCTTTGGGGACCTAATATGGACCCTCTTGGTAAGCAGGGTTGTTAGCGGTTATTCGGAGTTTGGGTTCAAGGACCCGGATCCTTAGGTTTTCGGGTTCAGGGCTGTTTCAAGGGTCGAGGGTCAATATCGGATTATTGCCGGCTCTTCATTCAAGGTTTTCATGAGGGTTCATCCTGGGTTTATCCGTCTTTCCAAGGAGCCTTGTTGTGTTGGGGGTGTTCCTTTTTGACGGTTCAGGGTTTGTCCACCGCTCCTTGGAGGGTTGTTCTCAGGGTTTACAAGGGTTGAACAGTCAATGACATATATGGTTAATGAGGGTTTTAGGGGCCAGGGGTTGGGGTTTAATATAGAAGCCTAACTAAGTAATTACTAAAAATTATTGTTAGGGTTCCTTTGCTATACTAGAAAAGGAACCCAAAACCCTGCTCTTGGGTTTCAGTGCTGGCGGATTTAAGGATGTCTAGAAGTTTAGGGGTTCATCCGGCACTCCGAGAAAAGTCTCTTATTGTTTCTTAGTAGTAGAGTATGTAACCTTTATAACCTTTTCGGGGTACTATAATCCCCATATGATCCCAAATTTAGTTCGCCTAAGATACTGGACAAGTAAGGTTTAGGGACGTTCGGATCGAGGATTTAATTGACTTAGGTTCAGTAATTAGGGCGTATTAATACAGGGTTTAATATCGCCAAGCTCAAACCCAGAGACTTCAATATCCCTTAGTTAAGGAATATACCTTTTAAATTATAGTAGGATCCCTAATGTAATTTAAGGTCTATTCCTTAATTAAGGGATATCAGAACCCTAAACCCTAAACCCTAAAGAGTCTTTGGGAAGCCGCAGGCCCTCAACACCAACCCCAGACGTGTTGAAGCCACGCGCGCCCCTAAACCCTACATCAGAACCCGACCTGCTCGACATTTTCAGGGTTCCTTAATTACCTGTAGCCGAAAAGACCTATCTTTTTCGGGTTCCTTGTTATGGTTTCTATACAAAGTTAATTAAAAAAAGGTAGGTCTTTTCGGTTACAGGTAGTCTATATAACTTCCTTGTATAAATCCTGAAAGAAGCCAGGTTCTTTGGGATTGGGGTTCAGGTAAACCGCAGCAGACTCTAAACCGCAGGACGACCTGCGCGACATCGCAGGGGCCTGCGATGTCGAAGGGGTTTCCTGGCTAAACCATGGCGGCCCAAACCGCAACATCCGTGTAGCTTAGTTTAGGGGTGAGGGGTCTGAGATTTAGGCTTTAGGGTTTTGCGTTTGGTTGAGCTTCGAGGATGTAGCGTTGAGTGTTTAGTTTTGTCATTCATTTTCCACAAGAAACAGTATTCTGGCTTCGCGTCTTGATGCTGTGACAAACCCTAAACCCTAAACCGTAATGCTGTGGTTTCAAGATCCCCGGATTGAGCCTCTGAGTTTGGGCATCGAGCCCCAAACTCCGCACGCTCGAGGCATTTCCCCATGCGACAACTCAGGATTTTCCCGTGGCCCGCTGGCTCCTTTAGTTTGGGTTTGTGCAGAGGTTTTGCAACTCACATTGGGCATTCTTGGTTTCTGAAATCCCAGGCCGTGCGTCCTGAACCCAAGGCCCCAAATCCTGAAATCCAAAATCCTAAACCCTAAACCCTAAGCCCTGAGACCCTAAGCCCTGAACCCTAAACCCTAAGGCCTGAACCCTTAACCCTTAAAACCCGAAACCCTAAACCCTAAGCCCTAAACCCTTAAAACCCTTAAAACCCGCAACCCCCGGCCCGAACCCCATAGTCTGTGCGCGCAGCTGGATTTCAACAGCGTCTGGGACGAGCGCGGGCCTTGTGAACTTATGTGCAGTCGGGTTTAGGGTTCTGGCTTTACTCGGCATATTGTAACCGTAGATCTTAGGTTTGGGTTTAGCTACTGCAGGGTTTAGGGCTGGCTACTTTCAATGCCTCGTGAGGGTGCTACAAGAGGTTCTTCAACTTGGAGGGAGGCTTACACCAAGCTGGTGTCAACACAGCCTAGCACCTTCGAACAATTCACTCTAAAGGCCTGGAAACTCATATGGGTGGTTGTCAAAGTTATGGTCCCTTTTTGGGTCCTGATTATAATACGGCACCTAATATTTAGGGTACCCCAAAAAGGGGGCCAGAATTTTGACAACTGCCCATATTCTGAAGGCCTAAACCCTCAACCCTAAACCCTAAACCGATCCCGACTGAAGCCTGGAAACTCATCTTCTGGAGGTCTTCAACCTGGATCCCACCACAACGGCCGACAGACCCACGATAGTAGCTGAGTGGATACACTTTACACTTTTTGCCCACTATAAAACTAAAAGTGTACACATTTGGGGGCTTATCAACTCAGCAACTAAGCCACGATAGATGTTCATTCCATTTGTAGTAGAATCTTTGGGCTCGGCAGCGCTACGGCTACGGCCTGAGTGCTTGAAGCTTTACAGGGTGTTTTGGGTTCAGAGTTTAGGGCTTACAAGCCTTGCAGTGTGAGCCCTTGAAGTTATAAGTTAGGCTAGTACTTGCTTGAGAAACCGGGTTCTACACCCTCCCCCCCCCCACTCTCTTTCAACCAGCCCGAAACCCCACAAGCCCACAAACCCTAACACCCAGCATACCTAGCTCCCACAGAACCCGTATAGAACCTGAGAAGGAACCCCCTAAATCCTAAATCCCAAACCCTAAACCCTCGGAAAAAGGTGCTCAAAAAAAACAAACCCACTTACAGAAGCCCAAAAGCCTGATCCCAAAACCCACCCTTATAGACATCCCTAAAGCCTGATCCCGAAATCTTCTAAACAAATCTTCAACCCCGTTATATAGATTTAGGGTTTAGGGTTTAGGGCCCTGCTTTCTTCGAAGCTTACGAGGTGTGTTGGCCTTTTCGACGATGGCAAGCCCTTGGTGTCTCTCGACGCCATGCCTGGCGCCCGGTGCGTTTCAGGCTTTAGGGTTCTGGGTTTACAGTAGAAGCCCGAAAGTTGGAAACCCAATAGCCGCTACCCTTAAGAGTAATGTATAGGGAATCCCAGGACCATTTGGCCTTAATCCGGTTTTCAACTTTCCAGGACCTTCCCTGTACCCCAAATAGGGGTATATGGTCCCAAATAAGGGGCATTTAGGGTCGAATAGAGGGTAGATGCAGGGTCTAGGTTATGGGGTTTACTGTATAGGGCCCCGAAAAAGCACATAAGCAAAAATTAGGATAGGGATATCCCATATAAACCCCCTTATAAGAAGCCCAATAAGGTAGGGATATCCCCATAAAATGCTTATGCTTATGTGCGTTTTGGGTCCCTTACTGTAAGGATTCAGGGTTTGGGGTTTAGCTTGGGAGTCGGGAGTCCTCGGGTGTTCTTTGGTGTTCTTAGAGATGTACCTAAAGGCGAATCCCGAATCCCTATCAGAACACAAAAATCCAGAGACTCCAATTGACTCCAATATCCCTTAATTAAGGAATATACCTTAAATTGTATTAGGGATCCTACTACAATTTAAGGTGTATTCCTTAGTTAAGGGATATTGGAGTCTCTGGGAAATCCAAGACCCTTGATGCCCATCGGCCCGGAACAAATTTCAGATGGGAGCATTTTAGGATCCCTGCAGAATCCTGTTAAAACCACGCGACCCTACCGCCAAACCACCAAACAGTGTAAGGGCCATACAGAGCTCTGATCATGCAAATTCCACTATGCCGAAAAACCCTGAACCCCAAAATCCTTGAACCCTCCACCCCAAACCTAAACATCTTTAAACCCCAAAATCCTGAAGCCCTGAACCCTAAGCCCTTTTGAATCCTAAACCCTCTAAAACAAAAGAACCCCTAAACCCTAAAGCCTTTATATCCTAAGCCACCAAGAAAACAAACGAGCCCTCCTAGACCCTCCATCTACCCTCTATTAGACCCTAAATGCCCCTTATTTGGGACCCTATACCCCTATTTGAGGGTACCAGGAGGATCCTGGCTGAGGCTTTATTAAGAAACCTTGGGCCTCTATTTGGGTTCCTTAAAATGAATCCTACTATTTTGGGGTTCTAGGCCCAGGGTTTCTTAATCAGGTTCCTACATTAAACCACCAAAAAAAACAAACGAGCCCTGAGGCTTTATGTGCATACGAAGAGGATCGAGGATCGAGTCTCGTCCTCGGATCTGCCAGTTTCGCGCCTTGGGGCTTGCAGTCTTTATATCAGGTACTCGGTTTTAGGATAGTAGTTCTGTAGGTTAGGATTTTGGAGAGTATATGATTATTAGGTAATTGGAGCCTGGGGGTAATGCTAGATGTATCTATAGAACATTATAGAACGACAGACAGGTAGATAGATGGATCGACCGGTAGATAAATAAGTAAGATGGCTAGATAGATAGGCAGGT
The DNA here is from genome assembly GCA_003297005.1 of Symbiodinium sp. clade A Y106. Taxonomy (NCBI): domain Eukaryota; class Dinophyceae; order Suessiales; family Symbiodiniaceae; genus Symbiodinium; species Symbiodinium sp. clade A. The sequence goes on from BGNK01000389.1 coordinate 78,902, forward strand.
CATGTTTCAGTTCATCTGGCGTTGTGAGGGAAGCACCGTTGGTTCTGCAAAGGGTTCTACATGGGTCTGTTGAGGGTGTGGGATATGTGAATTTTCAGGTTCACAGGTTTGCTCTCACCAGGCCTGCATTTTATCCATGGTAGCCTTTCTTGGACAACCTCGTTTGAGGCGGGTGTGTAGTTGTTCAGTGCGTTTTGTTTTCTGGGCTCCCAGAAACACGTACATGTGGGAGTTTCCGACAATTAGGGGTACCTTATTTGGGGGTCCTTGCAATATGGATCCTAATATTTAGGGTACTATATTAGGGTCCCCCATTTTCGGAAAGTCCCATATCCTGCCTTCCGAGGTAGAAGAGCTGAACTTGGTTGGCGTCAGAAGCAATACGGCCCCAAAAGCATATACTGATGCCTTACAGTAGAAGCCAGAAAGTTGGAACATTGGTATCCTCATGCCCTTAATGTAAAGTATAAGGGATCCTAGCACTAATCCTCCTAAACCCATGTTCCAACTTTCTGGGATTCGCTATAAAGTAATCCTCATATGGGTACTTTCGGCCCCATAGGATATCCTATAGAAGCACATGGAGCCTCAGGGGGCAAGGACATAAAGTTTTACAATCCAGTGTTCAGAAGGCAGGGCTTACATACTTTGGCAGACTTATGACCAATGCCAAATAAACCCCAAACGCCAAACCTCCACCCCGAAATCCTGTTCCCCAGCCACCAAAACCTTACACCCTAGGTAATTTATTGGCCTGAGCTTCTTCTTAGTAGCTGAGTGTAGGTACGGCCATAGCAATAACGGTCGCAGTCTCAGCAGCCATGACATAATAACAGAAAAAGCAAGAATGATACTGGTAGTAATCGTAATAATCATCACATTAGTTTCATTAGCAGTAGCAAGAATACTGATATCAATATCAAACAAATAATGACAAACAGCAATAATGGCAACATAAAGCAAACATCACAACATTACTAACACTAACAAGAACAACTTTGATCAGAAGGGTATGCCTGACACGAATTCTAGAAATATTAGCAACACCAACCATGATGACAACGATCGTATCAGCACTTTTTGCAAGTGAATACGACAATAGTGCGACTAACAAAGTAAATATACAGTTAGTAATCATAGTACCAATCACAGTAACAATAACAGTAATAGCAATAGCAATAACAGTAATATGAATGATTCCAATAACAATAAGGATAATATCACTCGCAATGATAACAAAACTGAGCAATCATAACACTATTAGTAATGACAACACTAATGATAACGGCATAATTATCATACATAGCAACAATCATCGCGAACAGTGGTCAACGTTATATTTCCCTTAAGGTAAAACCGAGGGAATCCTGCCACTAACCATACTAAATCCATGTTCCAACTTTCTGAGGTTCACCGTATAACTCAAATCAAGGGGGGCCTTACTTACCGAGTCCCATGATCCTCGAAGTAAGCCCTGTACCTCCAAAGCCTTAACCCTCAAACCATAAGTCCCTCAACCATAGGCCCTACTAAGACCCTTAGCCCTAGAGCCCTAGAGCCCTAAACCAAAAGTATAACCAAGTTTCCATAATTGGGATCTATAGTATCTTATTAAGGAACACAACTAAGTTACCATAATAGGTATCTGTAGCAAATAACCCTCAACCCTAAAACCCTAAAACCCTAAGATCCTAAACCCTAAACCCTAAAAAACCCTAAATGGGCAGGGTTCACGATGATCATGACCAGAACTCAGGTCGCAGCGCTCCACACCGGAGCCGGCCCAGGTCTGGCTGCCTACAAAGGGGCCTGGGCCTCCGGGTTTTGGAGTTTAGGGGTTTTAGGGTTTAGGGTTTTAGGGTTTAGGGTTTAGGGGTCAAGGTGTTTACTTGGAGGTTCATGGGTAGTTATAAGTGGGGTGATGAGAAAGGAAAGGTTCGGGTTTTAGGGGTTAAGGGTTCGGGATTTAGGATCTCAGGGTTTTAGGGCTTAGGGTCTCGGGTTTTAGGGCTTTTGGGTTTAGGGTTTAGGATCTTACTAGGGCTTTAGGGTTTTAGGGTCTAGGGCTTTAGGGCTTTTGGGCTTGGGGTTTAGGGGCCTGGGCCTTGGACCTGGCGTTCTTCTGGTTTAGGGGGGTTAGGGTGTAGGGTTTAGGGTGGGCAGAGTTTAGGGCCAAGCTTAGGGTGTAATAAGGGGTTCGGGTGTAGCGGTTAGGATGGGAAGGGTTTAGGGCTAAGTTTAGGGTTTCATAACAGGTGAGGGTGTAGGGTTTAGCCACTAATTAGGATTTGAAGGGAGTGGTAGGGTTTGGGCCTGTCTTTTTTGTTGTGTTTCTTGCCCGGCTCCTTAAAGGGTTCCTTAAGGGTTTGTGTAGCCTCGTGAAGGGCCCTCTTTTCATAAGGGGTTCACGGTTTAAGTTTTAAGGACGGGTTTAGGGCTGTACTCTTTTCTTTGAGATTTGTCAGAGATTGTGTGTTGGCTTGCTTGTTGTGATTTTTGCTGTCGGAGGGAAGGAGATTGAGGGGCGGTGTTCAGGCCCTGAAAGGTGAGTTTGGGCCTAGCTTATGTTACTTAGTAGCTGAGTGGATACACTTTACACTTTTTGGGATAATATAACCGACTATAAAACCAAAAGTGTACACTTTTTGGGGCTTATGAACTCAGCAACTGAGGGTGAGTTTGGGCCTAGCTTATGTTATGGTTGTGGGTGTTTGGTTTTTTCTGGTGGTTGGTTTCGCGCGGGAGTGTTTCTTTGGCAGTTGTGTAGCGTATCTTTCTTTCGTGAATGCTTGGAAGCTTCGCTTGTAGGGAAATCTCTGGGAGGCATTTGGGTGGAGGTATTAAAGGGTGCAAAGGAGTTAGGTTTCATGAGATGATCTTGTCCCTGGATTGTTCCTTCTTTGGGGTACCTATTTTCAGTTTATAGGATCCGAACATAGCGGAACCATAAGATAGGTTCTCCCGAAAATTGTTGCATTTCGACGTGTAGCTGGGGTGTAGGATTGCAATTCGCGGCCAAGGGAATTGGGGTCAACACTTGGAGAACCATAACATTTAATTCAGCAAGACTGACGACCAGCCTCCTTCAAGCCATTATGAAAGCTACTAACAGCTCTACGAGACAACAGCTATGAACACAACCCGTTTTACAGAACACAAAGCTACACCCTAAACCATAAATTCTCATGCCTTGTTTTATGGGAACCCCCTCCAGAAGCCCGAACCACAGATGCCCTAAACCCTAACGACCTAACACCCTAAGCCCTCCTAAACCTGTATTAAACCCCTAAACCCCCAACCCCCATCCCCCGGGCCCTTTTAATCCAACGTGCCCAATTAATGTGTTGTTTTCCTTTTCGAGCCGGTACCAAAAAAAATGGTGGCCTAATTAATGCGTTTTGTTTTGTGGTAGATGCTTTTTTGTGGGTTGCTCCTGTCTGCTAATGGTCCATCTTAAGGCACCCACGACCCTAAACCCTCACTCCAAACCGTTACAGCCCTGAAGCCCGAAACCCTCCCTAAGCCCGAATCCCCCCTTAAGCCTAAACTCTAAGCCCAAACCATACAGTACTACTACGGTACGACTACTGTGCTACTGTACTGCTACTGTACTACTACTGCTCTACTAATGTACTACTACTGTTCTACTGTACAGCACCAGGCCTCAGACTTGGTCGATTGTGGAGGGGAGTAGGCTAGAAGGAAAAAGTCTTGAAAGTGAAAGGTTTTGAATCTTTGTAGTTATCTTGGAGTGATCAGGGCTTGGCTTCGAGCGTTTGGTGATCCCGACCCCGACCCGGGCATCCGCGGAGAACCGCAGACCCCCATTAACCCCGAAACCCTAAAACCGTAAGCCACACTCGTGACAGCAGTGAGAAAAGGAGCCCACAAAAAAGAAAAAGAAAAAGCGCGAGCCTTAAACCCCCAAACCCCCAGCCCCTAAACACCTGAACCCCTAATCCTTAAGACCGTAAGCCATGAAGCCCGAACCCCCAAAGCGAGGCTCTTTGACCCACCCTGCCGATGGGCAAGGCCCGAGCCGCCGAGCAGAAGCCCCTCTTCCTAGAGCCTCCAACTAAGAGGGTTTAGGGTTTAGTAGAGGTTTAGGGTTTAGTAGAGGTTTAGGGTTTAGTAGCGTGTAGTAGAGTGTTTAAGGTTTAGGGTTGAGGGATCAGGGCTTTGTGCAGTTGCTTTCTATGCGTGTTTTTTTGCTGGTTTTGGCTGAAAGGAGGGGAGAGGGCGAAGATTCAAACTAACAAGTTTTGTAGATGGCTTAGTATTGGTGACGGAAAAGTTACAGGGTTTTCGGAGTATACGATCGTACAATCCTGTGATGGGGATTTAATCAAGGCGGCGAAGGCTCAAGATTCATGTTTTGCCGTCTGTAGGACTTGAATGATTTTGTCCAGGGCTCTCGAGTCTGCTTCTGTTTCCTGGGGTTGCAAGGAGCAGTGCTAGATTCAGTCTGCTAGTTTCTGCCTGCACTTAAACCCTACACCCTAAAACACCTTTTAAAAAAGCTCATCAGCTTGTGCACTTTGCATCCCAGTGCCCGGGCTTCAAGAAGTTGTGTCGGGACAAAATACTTGCTTGCATGAATCTTGACATATGGCCACATGGGTAGTTCTCTACATTAGGATCCCGTTTAGGGCCCTTTTTATGAGAGTGCGTACGATACAGGATTCCTAATGGGGTTCGAGGTAGGCCTCCCCCCAAATCCTCAACCTTCAACCCCTACTATAGGGGCCTTAATAATTACCTATACTATTTTGGGGGATTCCTGATTATAATTTTCGTATAATGGGCCCCCAAACCCTATTCTAATCAAAAAGGCCCCTTTATGCTATAGTACCCTTATAGTATCCCTTATAGACCCTTTTAAGGAACCCTTTAAAGGAACCCCTACCTAGATAACACCCGAAACCCTCAAAGGGATCTCTTGGAAGGTGCCATCTCACCATGGAGTCACCGCTGATCTATTTCGCTCAGCCAGACTGGTCTTCTGGGTTTTGGGGGGGTTTGGAGTACCATACTTTAATACGGTTTTTTAAAGGAACCATTGTTATTTACAAGTTTATACTTTTTCTCCCTGGTTACTTAAAAGCCCAGGTTTTGCGGGGTTTTAGATTCAAACTTCAGGTCGGTCTATTGGAGTTTATAGTTATAGGGTTTCGGTTTTAGGGGGCATGTTGGGGTTTAGGGTTGCATGACCTGGAGTTCAGCATTGTTTAGGGCTTTGGATGTTGGGTTGTTTAAGGTTTCGGGGTCTTTAGGGCATATATGGTGTCTTGAATTGAAGCCTACCCTCTTACGCGGATGCTGCCCTCAGACGTTTGTGTCTTAAACATGCTCCACTGCTGGGGCATAGATCCGGACGGGGCTTATGGGGGTTAGTGTGTAGAGGGTGCAGGATGTACACGGTTTAGGGCCCATGGATTTATAGCCCCCCAACCTCGAACCTCGAACCTAGTTCAGAGCACGTGCCTTGTGTTCCTTACAGGACGGGACAGGCATGACAAGTAGTATGCAAAAGATCAGTTATGTCATTTCGCGAGTAGGTTGTGTGTATAGTGGCTTTTTAGGGAAACGGAGGTTCGCTAACGGAGTTTAGGATCAGTGGGGCTTGATAAATAGGCCGTAAGTTCAGAGCTGTGTATCTGTGTATAAGATGGCTACCCATTGTGGCAATTATTCCGGTATGCATATCTCTCGTCAATATAACCTGTTTGCATGTATTCGACAGCTTCTCAAGCTAGCTGCAGGAAGCTAGTTCTGCCCACAAGAACCCTTCTGGTAACCCATTTCCGAACCCTTATGGTAACCCTCGTAGATCCCTTTAAAAGGAGATGCCCGCAAGAACCAGGAGCCAGTCAAGTCGGGTCCTGAAGTGTTTCTTGGCACTTCAGGCCTTTCCGAGCAGCAGCTGGGCCGAAACTAGAAGCACGAATATGGTTTAAGGAGCCTTAAACCTCAAACCCTAAACCCTAAAACCCTAGAGCCTAAACCCAAACCGTAGCTGCAGGAAGCAGGGTGGGCAGAATTGGCATAGGATGTCCTTGCTGAGAACTTGCAATGTGGCGCACATATATCCTTCCTTCAGCGACCCGTAAAGCCGCATGATAAGCCTGAATGATGAATGCTACAACCCGAAGCCCGGTATAGAATCCGGGTACAGCCCTCATGGAGAGCCCGGCTGCCTGCGCTTTGTAGACATGTTTCACAGCTTCCTGAGCGCCACCCGCCCTAAGCCCTAAAGCCGTGAATCCGGCTCGGGAAGCTTCGTTTGCACCGCTGTGACACAAACGTGTCGCTGAGAAGTTCGTCAATTCAAGACCCGGCGCAGAGCCCAAGGAGCCAGCTCGAAGTGGTTTAGGATCTAACGTCAGGGTTTCTGGCTGTGACTGTTAATTTTGAGGTTTAGGTTTTGGGGCAGAGTCCAGGGCGCCGAAGGATTTTTATTATACAGTTGTGGCTTAAGGTTTTCAGTTTAAGGGTCTGGGACTGAGGGGTTTAGTATGCATGTTGTAGGGCTGCAGGGTTTTAGGACTTACGGTTTAGGGTTTGAAGTGGGAATGCTTGAACATCAGCTAGCTTCAACAACCTATCAGCACCAACTTTCAACGGAGCCCCGCAACTTGTCGTGTGAAGGCACCACCCAGACCTTCCAAACTCCCTCAATTGAGGAATTATAGTAGGATCCCTAATATGATGTAAGCCTAAACCCTAAACCCTAAACCCTAAAACCCTAAACCCCTATATTCCTCAGTTGAAGGCTTTTGGGCGTTGCTAGGAACACTTGGACCCATCCAGGAAGTTGTGTCAAGGCTCTGCGGCTGCGAGCTTTGTACACGTGTCTACGGTGCTGAACCCTAGACCCTAGGCCCCTGAACCCTAAATCCTAAATCCTTATAGTCTGAGACTGCTGGCTTTCTAGAGCGTGGTGCATTTGCAAACTACTGTAGCGTTACAGGATACTGGAGGTTTTGATGCATCTTGTTAAACTCCATCGATTAATATAGACTAAATTTAATAACTATAACCTGGGGCTGCATACCTGAGGGTACAAGGAAGGTCCTGAACCCCGAAACCCTAAATGGTTACGAAAGCTGGTGGGTGTCGTCACGGGCTGTGCTGCCAACCGCCGAGTCGATAACAAATCAAGCTCTGATAAAAGAACACGTGAGGGATCAGGGTTTACCTGGACCCCAAATAACCTACCTTTTTAGGGTTCCCTCTTATGATTGCCTTATATAAGTCCTTAAAGAGGTAGGTTATTTGGGGTTAAGGTAGGGTTTAGGATTGTTGAGAATTCTGTAGACGGCGAGACCCCGCAAAGAAAGCCCAAAACTTTCTAAATCATTGTGAAAGCCCTGGCCATTGCCTCTGTTGCTGCTAGCAGCAATGCTGTGAGCAGTCAGTAAGGAACCCCACCCAGAGCCCTAAACTACAGCCCAAACCATCCTTATTTGCATTGAGTTTGTTCAGGAACCATGCCTCCAAGACCTGAATCCAAAGTAAGGAGCATTTTGGTTGTTGCCGAGAAGGCTTTTAGATCTTTTCGATTTGGGGCTTCGGGTTTCCAGATCCTTGGGCTTTCTCAAAGTCATGAGTGTTGTGTTGGTGTTGAATTTGAAAGACTCAAACGCAAATTTCCTGCAACTCCAGCCCGAACATGTGCAACTTAAAGTCGAGACCGTGCCCGTAGACATCACAAACTTACAATGTCTGAAACATGACCAGAGTCGCAGCAATTTGCCGAAGGGTTTAAGCTAGTGGTGTGTAGCACTCTGCATCTTTTACAAGGTGGAGAATCATTTGTTTTAGAGTTTAAGGTCTTATGGTCCGGGATGAAACAAACTAAACCTCAAGATCAAGACTCGAATCACGACGAAACCTCTTCGATCATCAAATTGAACCCTGTAATTCCTAAACTCAAAGCTCCAAAACCTAAACCGCACCATTCGGACCCCGAAATCAGATTTTCGCTTTTCAGGCACCCACTGTAAAGCCCGATCAAAACCCACCAATCCCTATTGGCAACCTAAAGCCCTGCAGTCTGAGTGACCCTGAAACTCGATAAGGCTTCAGTGAACCCAGATAGGCTTACGGGTTTTACTTCATCGTAAAGCCCATCCCTTGCTTAAGTCAGTATAATGCCAAACGCCTAAAGCAGTAAAGCCCCTAACACCCAGAAAGCCCCCAAACACTGAACCCTCAGTGAACCTTCCGCTGCTTCCTGTGGGTCCAAGCCTGGGCCTTGCGACCTTTGCGCAGGGCGAGGTGCAACTGAGAGTTTGCATTTAGGGTTCCTAGAAGGGTTGCTTGAGCGTTTAGAGGGGTTTAGGGTTTAGGGGCTACTATACCGGTTCGAAGGGTGTTTACAATGATTTACATGGTCGCTTTAAACGGCTCTGAACATCGGGAGCCAGTACAGCAAGGTTCGAGGTTTGCGGACAATTTAGTCCATCCATGACTGGGTTTAGAGATTTAGGGATTAGGGGTTTAGCGGTTTAGGTGGTTTCAGGCTTTGGGTTTTAATTATTGTTTAACGGTTTGGGGTTTAGGGTTAATGGTTCAGGATTGATTTAGTGTCTTCAGGACACGTTAAGCTCCTGAAGACGTCGGGATTCGGCTTTCGGCATGCCCGAAAGACGTGTGCGATTTAAGGCGAGGGGTTTAGGCCTGCTGCATGAAAATCTGATAAGAACCCTTCCGAAAGCCTTCTAGAACCAAGGGGGTCCATATACACTACTATTATGGAATTAGGTCCCAAGAGCCAAATGGGGATGGTCTGTTGGGACCTAATTCCATAATGGTAGTATATAGGGTCCATATACACTACTATTATGGAATTGGGTCCCAAGAGCCAAATGGGGATGGTCTTTTGGGACCTAATTCCATAATGGTAGTATATATGGACCCTCTGGGGAAACGTTATGTAAATCCTAAACTCCTCAACCCAAAACCAACGCCCTTTGCGAGGGGCCCCAAGACCTCTTCCTTCTTATCGTCGCCTGGTCACGATCGGTTCTTTTTTAGGGTTTATAAGAACAGCCTCCAAAAAATAGGTTATGGTAGTGGGAGAGTCAGGGGACCCAGTAGCTAGGGTTATGGATAAGCTAACTATAGGGTAGAATTTCTTAGGGTTTTACGAAGAACCTACCAAAAAAGTAGGTTACCCCAAGGGCTCCAAAGAACCCAATAATTAGGTACTCGGTTTTAGGATAGTTCTGTAGGTAGTATATGATTATTAGGTACTTGGACCCTTGGGGATACTAATTAAACATACCTGTGGCCCAAAAAACCGACCTTTCTAAGGACTTATATATAGAAACCATAATAAGTGGTTTCTTTCAGTCACCGAACCCTAAACCCTAAGCCCTGCTCAACCCGACCGGCCCTCCAACTTCCGCAGGGAGGGGCACGGCGCCATGACAGCAGAGAAAACTGGAGATGGTAAGGGCAGGGCACTCAGGGTTTAGGATTTCTTAAGGGACCTTATTATTGGGTCCTTAAGGGGTCTAGGGCCCTAACTATAAGGTCCATGGAAGCATAGGGTAAACTAGGCAGGGCTTCGGGACATTGTATATTTTCCCTTATTGGGCTTATATCTTATTTACTAATATTTTTCAAAAGCTTTAAAAGCCCTACCTAGTTTAGGGTTCCTTACCTTGGCCCTCCAACTACCCTCTACTATACCCCCCCAATACCCACTTTAAGGACCATAAGGGCTCCATTAAAGGGCCATTGGGGGGTCCCGGTAAGGGGATCTATCAGGGATCCAAGGTGCTTAGGTTTTAGGGTTTAGGGTTTAGGGTTTTCAGGGTTCACAACTTCGAGTATAGGGGTAGGGTTTGGGTTTCAGGGGTTTAGAGTTTAGAGTAGTTGGTTTAGGTTGTGTGTGTGTGGGGCTCAGGACCAGTTGGTCTAGGACTTAAGAGTGTGCTTGAAAAGTTATCATACACAACCATACGATACTAAGCGACAAAAGACACACTGTCGATTATGCAGACGACTCGCGACATGTGCGGTTCGGTTCTGTGTCACACTACATCAGGCCTGCGACCTGCCCTGCCAACACAGCATGTTGAAGGACTCGTTGGAGCCCTCGTGATCAGGTTTAGGGTTTTTGTAGGGTTGTTTAGGGCTTGGGTTCTACATCAGGCCTGCGACCTGCCCTGCCAACACAGCATGTTGAAGGACTCGTTGGAGCCCTCGTGGTCAGGTTTAGGGTTTTTGTAGGGTTGTTTAGGGCTTGGGTTTCGGGTTTTGGTTTTGGGTTTAGTGTTAAGGGCAGCTTAGGGTTCAGGGTTTGGAACCCAGCAGGCACTCTCCAAAATTGACTCGCTGATACGGCTCAGGGCCCAGAACCCTATGAGGGGATTAGGATTTGGGAATGGATATCGTTACTCCTGTCAGTAAGTTAGTTCAGTCCCCACAGGCACCCAGTAAACATGGATGTCAAGCAAGACCTCAAGACCGAACATATGGGTGGTTGTCAATATTATGGTCCTTGTTTGGGTCCCTAATATGATACGGCACCTATTAGTTAGGGTACCCAAAAAGGGACCCTAATTTTGACTAACTACCCATGTAGAATTCGGTCTTGGGGGGTACACAATCTGGCAATTATGCGGAGGCCGCAAGAGTTTTGCATGACTGGTTGTACTTACGCAGGCCACGATAATTGTTTGAGTCTGCATGGCTTTAACTCCAGCGAGGGATGGCACTTTCGGGCTACTGGACCCTTGTTTTTTCATGCAGGTCGTGATGTAAGCAGCTCATACTCTAAATACGTCCTTAAGCTAAACCCTGAATCCCTCAACCACGATCCGTGAATACGTGCTGGAAAGTTGGGACCTAAAAACAACACGTATCCGAAATCCAAACCGCACCTCTGACCGAAACCTAAACCGCTAAACCCTAAAGATTGCCCAGTGCAGAGCCTTAAGATCAGGCCAGGGGGCGTTTGACTTGGGACAGCTTTGGGATCCTAAACCCTGAACCTCCACACCCCAAAACCTAAACCCTAAAGCCTAAACCCCAGACCCTTAGACCCTAAACCCTAAATCATAAAACCTAAACCTTAGACCCTCAGACCCTAAACCCCTAAACCCTAGACCCTAAACCCCTAAACCCTAAACACTAAACCCTAAAACCCCTAAACCCTAGACCCTAAACCCTAAACCCTTAAACCCTCAACCCCTAAACCCTAATCCCTAAAACCTAAACACTGAACCCTAAAGCCTAAACCTGAGCCCGTAACCCTCGGCCCGAAAGTCTTCAACTGACAGGAAATCCGGCTGCCAAGAAGGGCGGCAAGGAGCCTGTGGTACTTACCCTGCATTACCCACTATAAGGAATATACCATAATTCCCATAGTTTAGGGTCCTTAGGGTCATGCAGGATTTTGTCCATCAACAGTACTGCCACTTGCATCTTCCTACTTGGAGGATCATGGGACTTTGTAACTAGGATAGTAAATAAGTCAACTATAGTTACCATTTCTTGTATAACTCTAATTAAGGTACTTAACTTATAACATTACTTACTAAGTCCCATGATCCTCCAGCAAGTAGTAGTAGTAGTAGTAGTAGTAGTAGTGGTAGTAGTAGTGGTAGTGGTAGTGGTAGTGGTAGTGGTAGTGGTGGTAGTAGAGTAGGTAACCTTTAGCCTGTTTTGGGCACCTTAATCCTTATAGAAACCCAATATACTCCCAAAGGTTAACCGCCAGTTCCCAGGACACTGGACAAGTAGGTTTTAGGGATCCGATGTAGAAGCCGAATTCCCAAACCCAATTCTAATTCAAAGGAACTCTTGAATTGAATCTGTCCTGCTTCTTTACTTCATCTTTCACCACGATCCTGGTTCCGTGGATTAGAGTACGGATAATTGACAATCAACAATGATGCTGCTGGAACATGCTGGAAATATGGTACGGTTCATGGCACTCATTGAATTATCGTAAGCAGCCTTGAGAACGCTGAGCTGCTACGTCGGGATCTATACTCTATAGTACATGGTATTCTGCTCATGACTAACGAGCCCCACCCGAACCCGAACCCCCTCCCCCCTATCCTAAAAAATGAAACAAAAACACGAATTTACACCGGAACCTCCCCCGCCCCTTCCCCCCCGCTTCCAACAAAAACCTTTTTCCTAGCATCTCCGAACTTCGTAACACCTCGGAACCCCCCATCTCAAAAACACGATTACAAGCTCCCCCAAGACTTCTCTTGAATTCCAGAACCGGAACCTCGCAAGCTCGGAACCTCCGACTACTTACTGATTCTGCTATGTTCCGGTCCCGCAAGATAAGTGAGTGCCTCGGCAAACAGGACTGTGGGTGCATACATGGCTGCAGAGATGTCAGATGGCTTTAACCCTCTCCTTGTCGTTTCGGCCCCTATAACCTCAACCCTAAACCCTAAAATGGAACCTTGAACCATTATAGAACTGACCCAATGATCGTTCGAGACGCCTGCAGCCCCACCTCGACCCGGTGCTATACCCCCAACCTTGCCCGTCGAAGTGGACACTGGTAATCACCTAGTAGTGTAGGTAACCTTTAACCCTTTCTGGGTTATTATAATCCTTAGTAGCTGAGTGGATGCACTTTACACTTTTTTGGATAATAATATTACCCACTATAACACTGAAAGTGTACACTTTGGGGGCCTTGTGATACTCAGCAACTAAGAACCCTAAACCTCTATAGTATAACCCTTAAAGGAACCCTTAAAGGACCCTTGGGGCTCCCAAAGAACGACCTTCAGTTTTGCAGGATACTGGACAAGTAGGATCAGGATAGGATTGTGGCTATATGGGAGTTTCCGAAGATTAGGGGTACCTTATTTTGGGGTCCTTATAGTGAGGTTCCTACTATTTAGGGTACTATATTAGGGTCCCCTATTTTCGGAAACTCCCATATTCTCGATACTACAAGGGACCTCGGGGAATAGTGTTAGCAGGTATTCCGACCCCTATATTCCCTGTTTTTCTGGCTGTGTATAGCCACTGCAAAGTTTAAGAAAGGTGTATGTCCTCGACAAGAAAAGCCCGGTATCATATACTCTCAAATTATTAAAACTTGTATTTTTATTCTGGTTCTAAGGGGGGGGGGTATAGAACCGGTCCAACCCATGCCGAGACCCTGAACCCACATAAGACTGATCTCTCGCTACAGTAAAGCCGCCTGAAACCAAGTAAGCCCTTAGAGGAGCCTTTTGTGCAACAGTTCGAGCTGAAGGCCCGGCACTGTGAATGCCTTCAGGGACTGCTTGAGGGATGCGATTATAGGGTAGGGTTTCCAATTTGCACAACCATTCTTGCTGGTAGGACTCCTTGGTATGCCTCACAGATACCGCTTCTGGTGGTCCATAGTTTGCGGTTTTCGAGGTCATTTGCCCGGGGTCGTTTGGAGTTTAAGGCTTTAGGCCTTGGTGTCAGCATTTGAGGGTTCAAGTTTTAGACCTGGAGAATAGGGTTGCGTCCTAAGCCCCCGAACCCGAGGTCAGACGCTGTTGAGATTTAGGGTCCCTGCAGAGGAGCAGCCAACAAAGGTAGAGCAACATAATGCCTCCCTCAAAAGCCCTGCATTAGACACCTGGGCATACGGCATCGTTTTAAAAATTAAACTGCTTCGAAACTTGACACCACATGCTTACCTTGGACCTCAGCAAAGACCAAAAGCTTCTGAAAATTCTTCACTTAGTCCCGCAGCCATAGGGCCCTAAACTTGGTTTATTAGTATATTAAGGATATCCCGCAAGTATACCATACCATGAGACCACGTTACCGTACTTATAACTAACCCCACCTACAACTACCTGTGAAACTTCAAGTGGCGCTCTGTGGAAACCGGATTAAGGACAATTACTACTGGGATTCCCTGTACACTATTGGTGAGGACTGAGGCTATTGGGTTTCCAACTTTTGGGCTTCTACTACTGTATAACTATTTATTAGGGCTCTTGCGCAGGATGACCCTAAACCCTAATCCCCAAACCCTACCTGTAGCCGAAAAGACCTACCTTTTTAGGGTTCCTTATTATCGTTTCTATATATAGTACCCTAAAAAGGTAGGTCTTTCGGCTACAGGTAAACCCTAAACCTATCCTAAACGCTAAACCGGCCAGGATGTGTATCCACACTTCTGCGACCGAAAGACGAAGCTTCTCCCCTTGGCCGATGTTCCGTATCTGGGCTCGGGAGTAGCATCCTTTTAGGGCCCCGTTTAAGGGGTACTATAGGGTTTTATAATAGGGTCCCTTTTTCGGGTCCCCTTTAAGGGATATTATAGGGTTCTATAAGAGGGTCCCCTTTAAGTGGTAATTGCTACTGTATAGGGTTCTAGAATAAGGTCCCCTTTAAGGGTTTCTTGGATTTAAAGGTACTATAATGGTGCTATAATAGGATCGCAGTCTGTGTTTCTAAAGGATCCTTGCATCTGGGTTCTGGAATGCCATACTTCAGCACTTTTCAGGGTTTAGGGCTTTAGGCTGAAGGAACCCTTATGAAATAAAAGCCTATACTACCCTAAACCCTGTATCTCTAGACTGGTTCAGGGTTTAGGGTTTAGGGCTGTAAACCCTGAACCCTAAACCCTAAACCCTAATCTCTAAACCCTGAACCCTGAACTCTACACGTTTTTCTCCCTGTATACTTCCAAGCCCAGGTATGTCTTGCGGGCCATGGGTGGGTGCCTCAGAACCCCGAGTGCCCGGAAGATTCCTCAATAAAGGGTTCAGGGGTTTAGGGTCTAAGGTTCAGGGGTTTAGGGGTTTCGGGTTTAAGGTTCCGGGGTTTAGGGGTTTAGAGTTTAAGGTTCAGGGTTTAGGGGTTTAGGGTTTAAGGTTCAGGGGTTTAGGGGCTTATAGGGTTTAAGGTTCCGGGGTTTAGGGGTTTAGAGTTTAAGGTTCAGGGGTTTAGGGGTTTAGTGTTTAAGGTTCAGCGGTTTATGGGCTTAGGGTTTAAGGTTCAGCGGTTTAGGCAGATCTAGGATCCCTCTATGACTGGAGGTATATGCCCTAATTCACCGGGATGTGGCAAACCGTGGCATTAGCGAGGACCTTAGCCCTTTGTTTCAATTTCTTTATGAGCTTGGTATCGAGCTTGTGGAACCACGCAAACCCCTACACCCTAAGTCTACGCCAGGGGGCTTAGCCATTAGATACGCGGCTGACAAACGGCAATCTGGAGCCGGCGCCGTCAACCGACGAGACAAAACAAGACCCCATGTCTAATGAGTGAATGATTACCTCAAGTTGAGTATCATATAGCAGTATGAATATTTAGTGAAGCTGTTCCTCAAGGCTCCTGATTATAACTATGGTACAACATTCTAGCATACCCTCCAACTGCAGATCCGACATCTTCGCGCTAAGCCGAAATCCGTCGACGTATTGAGGCATATCTTGGGACCGAGCACGAGACCTGGACCCTCCATCTACCCTCTATTAGACCCTAAATGCCCCTTATTTGGGACCATATACCCCTATTTGAGGGTACAAGGAGGGTCCTGAGAGTGTCTTGACGATTATTGACCTTGCGATCCATTTTGGGACTGGCGGTGGCCATGACGCAGGGCATGGCTTCGCGAAGGAGATTGCAGATGAGGTCATTCCAGCTTTCCGTGCTCTTGCCGTTGCGAATACGGTCATGACTCCAGTCGGGGGCCGGAATGTGCTGAAGCCATTCAGAAAGAGCATGATTCATGCGATGTCTCTGTTTGCAGTGCCCCTTGAGCCTCTGAACGCAGCCCTCGGGTCGTTCCGTTGGATGTGTTTTGAGAGGGAAGTCGAGTATGTTGGGAACGATGAAGGCGATCAGTTCTGTGAGCGTGGAATGTCGTGCGAAACATTTGTTCGTGTGGATCGCGCTGCGTTCATCGCCAGGAGAAATGCACGGGCAGCAACTGCGATGGGCGTTGTCTGAATCATCACCCTGACACCATTTTACTCAGGACCCCCCCCCAATTACATTCGTTCGGCACACAGGGTCTGAAATCCTCAACCAAATCGGGCTTGTGTTTCAGTTTCAGGGCAGGAGCTCATCAAAATGAAAGTTTGGGTGTTCCACCATTCCCTAAACTTAGGGGCTTAAGGTTTATGGTTTACCCCTGAACGCCAAACCCAAAGCCCTGGACCGTTACGGCCGCGTGGCAGAGGTCTGACCATTTACAGCGAGGAAGAGAAGAGTATCCGTGAGCAGGTCTGCTTTTCGAAGTGGGGGGTCAGTGGGGAGGGGATTAAGAGTTGGGGAATAGAGGGAATCCGTATAGGAACCTCTTCTGACCACTTCGGCCGGGGCCGAGGCGAATATTTACAGTATACTCTTGAGTAGCCTTTATTACTGGGTTCCTGAGTAGTACCCTTTTGCCCTTTTTATTGTAGGGTCCGTTTATTGCAACCGAATAGTAGGAAAAAGGGTACCCTCATCATAAGGGTCTACTCAGGAACCTAGATTATGATCTCTAAACCCTAAACCCCTAAGCCCCTAAACCGTGAGAAGCAGGCAACCCAAGGTTTCTTGGTTTCGGGCGGAGGCCTCGTGGTCAAGCCTCGGTCTGACCAGACCCCAGCTCTTTAAGGGCTTTAACCTTCGGCTTCCCGTACCAGGACCCCCCAAGGGCCCTTTAATGGAGCCCCAATGGCCCTTAATAGTGGGTATTTGGGGTATATTAGAGGGTAGTTGGGGGGTCTAGGTATATACTGCGATTATGCATTTAGGTGGTTGTCAAAATTAGGGTCCCTTTTTGGGTCCCCTAAATATTAGGTGCCGTATTATAATAGGGACCCAAAAAGGGACCATAATTTTGATAACCACCCATTTAGATGTAAACCGTATTAAGATTAAGGTAGGAAACCCAAATCCCTACAACCCTTGGCATAGGGTTTAGTGACTTCAGTGCAGTGTGTCAGGGCGTCGATGCCCGTTGGGGCCAATGTCACCAGACTGGTAAGCCTGGGAAGTAACTACCGGTGAACCGGACAGTCTCAGACCCGCAAGATGGAGTATAGAGGCCTTAGTGATGAAATAGGGCTTTCTGTCATATCATAGCCGGTACATCTGTATGGGGATTACAGCGGGGTTATCATCCCGAAACTTTCACACTCCCGCTTTTACCCTGGGTTTCAGGATCGTTGTGGCAGGCAGTTGCCCGAAAAGGGTCCAAAGGAGCCATTTTGTGGGTGTTTGTGTTTATGACTAATAATTCAGGGTTTAGGGTGAAGATAGTAGTTATATAGGCTAGTATTTCGCGAGAGTATATGATTAATGAGCACGTTGACCCTTAGGGCTAAGTCTAGTCGATGCCAACGTGGCTCTACACTAAAGCTTAACACTAAGTGTCCCAGCACTCAAACAGCAATACCCTTTGCACCCCATGTATTTCCTCTTTGTGCCGGAGACTGTACTCTTGCATTTAGTCAATACACACACGGTGAAACAAGCTTAAGCTTCCCGAGGTAAACCCGAAGGCAGTGCACCCTGTACTAGGGTTTTGTCTGATTCATACCCCTAAGGCCGCAAGTGCTGATTATCTCACTTTGGCGGCGTTTTTGGTTACCCCAAAAACCAGCAATGAAGACTACTTGGATCTTCCTGGCACAACCCTAAACCCTACACCCCAAAACCCTAAACCCTCAACTTGATGCTATAACCAGGTCGAGAAGGTCGACGGGATGGGCAAGCCCGTGTCCATGAAGACGATGCAGGGCTGGATCGAGGAGCTACGGTTTAGGGCCTTTAGGGTTTAGGACAGGGGGTCCGAAATGGGGTCCGAATGCTTCAGTATAGGTTGTGTAGCTGCGCTCTTTGGCTCTGGGGTTTTATAGGGTGTTGGAAGTGTTTGCAGTCTTCGCGGTTCCACATGTTTTCACAATTAATACAGGTCCGCAATAGTTTATTCCCGGTTTGTGCCTCATGATGGTTCAGAAAAAAACCGCTCATGTTTGGCGTTCAACGGACTTTGCGGAGCTTAGGGGCTCTCTGGAATTCGGTTTTAGATTCGTCCTGTAGTAGTATAATGTCATGTAACCCAATAAAACCGAACTTAATCGTACAAGGGTTTAGAGTTCAAGTTCAGGGACTAGTCCAGGGTTCTAAACCCTAAACCATGCTAAATCCTCAAAGCTAGCCGTATTTTTAATGTAAGTCAGGCACTCGTTTAGAGTTCACGGTGTTGCAGCCGCGGGGAGGGTTTTAGCTTTGTGCATGGCATGGTAGAGTCCTGGCGTTTAGAGTTAAGGGTTTTATGCCAGAGGTGGAGTCCTGACATAGGTTTGGGGGTTTAGGGTTACGGAGTTTCAGCAGTCGTCCGTCCTTGTCATCAAACTTCGGGAAAAACCCTGTGTGTGCCCACACCTCTTACCAACTTGCCGAAGTCAGGATCTATGGTTCCATACTCATACAGCCTTCGGTACGCCCCATCACGCAAAAACCTTCTGAAGCCAGGCGCAGCATGCATCTTAGACCCCAAGCATGTCAGGAGCACGGCAGCAAGTACGTGAAGTCCTACGACGATGCCTACTCAGCCGTTGGTACGCTGTGCCAGGGGCCCTGACAACGGGGCGATTGGTCTGATGTCCTCATATGAGGGTTTAGGGATTAGGGTTTAGGGCTGACGGGCCTGAATATCTAGTTTTCGACTTTATTCCTCAGAGTTCTCTATTATAGTTATATTGTACAATATGTACTACACCGGTTTAGGGATTAGGGTTTAGGGCTGACGGGCCTGAATATCTAGTTTTCGACTTTATTCCTCAGAGTTCTTTATTATAGTTATATTGTACTATATGTACTACACCGCACAACCATATTGTATCGTATTTGTACTGTGCTACTCCAAACCTGATTAAAATTCCGAACCCCAGACCTCGTCTGCGGACTATAAGTAACTAGAACCCAAACCCTAAACCCTCAGCCCTACACCACCAAACCCAAAGCCCCTAAGCCCTTAAACCCTAGGCCCTACACCTTTACACCCCTAAACCCTAAGCCCTAAACCGTTTCCCAGATCCTGAAGCCTCAACGGTCCTCATTTCCCTGCGACGCCTTAAATGGGCCTAACACCATCCACAACCCCAACTTCTTGGCCCCAATCCCTCGCCCCTGCGCCGGAACCTTGAACAGTAAACCCTTGCACCCAAAATCCTAAACCTAAGATCGGCAAAAAAATCCAAAGCCTCAAGCCTAAATCCCAGACCCAATTTTTAGCCAACTGGCGGAGCCTCCACCCCAAATTCTTGCAATCGCTGAAGCTTCAACCCCAAACCCCAAACCCCACACACCTAATACAGGACCCAGAATAATTCGCATTTGTACTGCTTCCTTCTTCCTGTGACTTCCACTCAGTCCCACGACTGCATACAAGGCCTCAAAGCCTTGCTTGAGCCTGTACCAGAGAACCCTTGCAGTAACCCTTTAAGGACCCCGTTAAATGAACCCAATTCTACTTGGCAAGGCTCCTATATGGAGGTTTCCGAAAATAGGCGACCTTATCTCGCATCCTAAATAGTCGGATCCTCATTATATGGCCCCAACACAAGGTAGCCCTTACTTTCGGAAACTCTCATAAGAATCCTACTATATAGGGGCCTTATATAATTACCTATACCATTTTGGGGGTTTCCCTATTATGATTATAGTCTAAGATACCCCAAAACCCTATTCTAATTAGTAAGGCCCCTATATTATACGAACTCTATAAGCCCTCAAAGGCCACGAGGGCATCATCGGAGACAAGTCGGGTCGCATCCAGGCGCGGGATGCGGTTCTACGGGTTTCTTTTGGGGTGTCATTCGGTTTTATACGAAATATGGAACCCTTGTCTTCCAGGGACCTTATTTTTGGGTCCTTAAGGGGTCTAGGGCCCTGACGAAAAGGTCCTTGGAAGCATAGGGTAAAGTAAAAAAAGAAAGTTCCTAGACCCTCCATCTACCCTCTATTAGACCCTAGATGCCCCTTATTTGGGACCATATACCCCTATTTGAGGGTACAAGGAGGGTCCTGGTTTTAATGGAGACTTTTGGTAGACTCCCCGAGCCCGAAGACCTAAACCCTGAACTTGTCTGGCCAAACAATCCCCTAAACCCTAAACCCTTAAGAAAAACCCTAAACCCTAAACCCTTTAAAAAAAAACTAAACCCTAAACCCTAAACCGAATCAATCCAGAAACCGTTGAAGCCCCCGACTCCTCCCAACAAATGCCAAGCAACAAGCGGTTTCTGCTGTGTTTTACGTACAGGCTTTAGAACTTAGGGCTTGTTTAGAGTAAAGCACAGCAGGTGCCCTTCTTGCGACACCTAGTGAGCGAAGTTGGCGCAGCCTGGCCGCAGCCGGGGTCGAAAACAGTTATGTACCTTAACCTCCCAAACCCTACTTTTTTGTAGGTTCTTATTATAAACCCTAATATGGAATTTATAGGGACCCTACTTTGTTGTAGGTTTTGGTAGGTTAAGGTAGTGTAGGATCCTTTGAAGTTTAGCCTTAAAGGATGTTTCAACTGTTCCTCATAGGGTTCCGAGAAGGGTTCTAGAAGGCGGTTCTTAGGATGCGCGCGGGATTCATGAGAGTTCAGGGTGGATCTAGCAGAAGCCGGGCACGCAAGGATAACGATGCAATCTAACATTTGGGGGGATCACGGGACTTCGTAGGTAAGCCTTGAAGTACCTGAGTTGTGGTTACAACATATTGTAACTATCTAAAGCTTGTTGATATAGCTTACTGCGAACTACACGTACAGTTATCCTAGTTAACCCCTCAGCTCCTAACTCCAATGATCTTTTCAGCAAAGGGTTTGGGGCTCAGGATTCTTGGTTTTGGTGCTGGCTTCCCCGCTGGAGCCTTTTAAGTTTTACAGATATAAGAAGGATCCTGAAGGAAAGGTTATTACTACCTTAAGCTACCAACACCCGTTATTGGCACGAGACCTGTAAATTCTATATGAGGGTGTATACCCTAAACACTAAGCCCTAAATCCCAAATCCTGGTGTATAATATAGGGGCCTAAATGATTACCTATACTATTTTGAGGGCTCCTTATTGTAATTACAGTATAATTGGCCCCAAAACCCTATTCTAACTATTAAGGCCCCCCATAGTAACTGCATGGTAGTTAACCCTAAACCCTAAACCCCTAAGCCCTAAACTCATAAACCTTCAGCGGGCCGATGAGCTTCGGACTGGGACTTGAGAAGTTTGGAGCTGGGGAAGTTTAGGGTTTAGGATTTGGGGTTTAGGGTTTGGTGTTTAGGGTTTAGGGGAAGTTTGGGGTTTAGGGTTTAGGATTTAGGGGAAGTTTGGGGTTTAGGGTTGGTTAAAGGTTTGGGGCTGGTTTAGGGTTTTGGGTTGGGGAAGCACTAACCGTCACTTAGGGCTCTTTGCTACAATATGCCCCAAAGCCCACTTTTAAGTAAAAGTCTTTAAGCCGCAAAAGTGGCTGTACAGGGCTTAGGCTTCAGGGCTTTAATTTGTCGGGCTCAGGATTCCTGGTTGAGGGTTTACGGGTGTTGCAGGGGGTTTAGGCATCCTACACCACAAAACCCCAGACCCAAACCCGTACAGACAGTAAGCCTAGACCCTAAACCCCAGACCCTACATTTACAACATCTTATAGCCTCGACAATCAACCCTTTCTGCGGACTTGGTGTTTATGGCCCCGGGTGCGCAGCAATCCCTGAATCATCCCCCTTAAACCCCGAAACCCCTAAACCCCTAAAACCCCTCACCCTAAACCCTCAACCCTAGACCCTTAACCCTAAACCCTAAACCCCTAAGCCCCTCAACCCTAAACCTGAATCTTCCGCAACTAAGCCAAGGACAAGATCAAGGCCGAGACTTTCGACAAGATCATGAAGGGAGGCTCTTGGGAGTCTGTAGAGCATTTAGGGTTTAGGGGTTCAGGGGAGTTTCCGAAAATTCGGGGTACCTTGGGGTTCCTTTAAAGGGGTTACTATAAGGGTACTACAAGGGTTCCTTTAAAGGGCTCTATAAGGGTTTAGAGTTTCCGAAAATTAGGGGTACCTTCGTTTGGGGGCCAGGATCCTACTATATAGGGTACTATATTAGGGTCTCGGAAACTCCCATTTAGGGTTTAGGGGTTCGGGCTAAAGCATGTAGGGTTTAGGGGTTTAGGATTTTTCAATGCGCATAAGGGTTTAGGGGTTTGGGGTTTAGTGTCTTTGAAGCGTTTTTTAGTCGGAGTCGGGTTTGTAACGATGTGTATGGTATTTACTCAGGCACTTTGGTACAGCATAGGACCTTACTAGGTTTTGTGGTACTTGACAAAGATGTAGTTAGGGTGTAGGCACAAGACAGACGCTTCTATCATGTCTGTGCGGTGAAGGACTCAGGGGGTTGAATGCGGAGGGGTAGTAGAACCATAAACAGGAAAGAACAGTATAAGGGCCTTAATAATTCCTTATACTTTTGGGGGGTTCCTTACTGTAATTATAATGTACCCCAATTATTAAGGCCCCTATGTAACATCCCCAGCGTCCCAAGCCCTTAACCCGAAACCGAGCCAAACAAGATCGGGCCCTGCCTAAAGATGCCAGGGGACTCTGCCGTCGGCACGGCCATCAAAGGCAAGTGAAAACGGGGGTGAGGGGAGGGGAGGCGGGGGTGCTTGAAGGTGTAGTATTTGATTTGCGGTCTATTGAGTCACGAGTCTAGTGGTGTTAAGGGCTTTGGGGTTTAAACTTTAGGGGTTTAGGGTGTCGGTATTGAGGGCTTCGGGGTTTAGGGGTTTGGTGCTTGGGGGGTTTAGGGTGTGACGTTTCGGGGGCTTAGCCGGCAGCTTCGCCTTATTTGGGGCTTCAAGATCGACAGCTTTGGGTGTTCAATCGTTGGAGTGTAGTGCAGTATAGCAGCCTGAATAATTATCATAGATTATCATTCCTTTGGGCTCCTTATCACAGCTATATTGCAGTATCCACAAAACCCGATTATGTCGCCGAGCCCTCATGCTAACCCTTACAGTCACCGTTGGAGTAACCCTTATAGATCCCTTGGAATTAAGAACCCAAAAAGCACATACGCATAAGCATTTTATAGGGATATCCCTACCTTATTGGGCTTCATTATAAGGGGATGTATATGGGATATCCCTAAACCCTAAACCCTAAACCCTATCCTTATTTTTGCTTATGTGCTTTTTTTGGGGGGCCCTGTTTAAGGGAGCACCGGGCTTGGGCCTCATGGCCCTGAGCTCCGCAACAGCCCTAAGTCAAACTGCACTGCACTGCATGATAATGTAATTCGGGTTCTGGGTTTAGGGTTTACGTTTAGGGTTCAGGGTTTAGGGTTTGGGGTTCAGGGTATTTAGGGTTTACGTTTAGGGTTTAGGGTGCAGGGTTTAGGGTTTAGGGTTTAGGTTTAGGATTCAGGGTTCAGGGTTTAAGGCAAACTGCACTGCACTGCACGCCTATAGTCTCCATTGTAGTTCCTTTTTGGGGTTACCTTATAGGATCCTAATTATTTGTTTGGTTAAACCAAGAAAAGGAAATAGAATGGAGACTATAGGTGGTAATGTAGTTCGGGTTCTGGGTTTAGGGTTTACGTTTAGGTTTTGGGTTTAGGGTTCAGGGTTTAGGGTTTACGTTTAGGTTTAGGGTTCCGGGTTTAGGGTTTAGGGCTTAGGTCAAACTCCACTGCGCTGATTAGGTGTCGACGGTTTAGGGTTTAATCTAGGGGCCTACATAATTGCCCAATACTATTTCGGGGGGGGGGGGGTCCTTATTATAGTTATAGTATAATGGGCCCCAAAACCCTATTCTAACTATTAAGGCCCCTACATTAGGGTTTAGGAGGTCGGATTAGTTTCTGACACTCGTGCCATCCTAGGAGACAGCTGCCCTCTGGACGAGTTCCTGAACTTCCTGCAGAAGTGAGCCGAAATCATCCGGTTAAGTTGAAGTTCGCATGCACGAGTTAATGTAGTATGTGTATATGGGTGGTTCTCAAAATTATGGTCCCCCTTTTGGGTACCCTGAATAGTAGGTGCCGTATTATATTAGGGACCCAAAAAGGGACCATAATTTTGGCAACTACCCATATATCTATATACACAAGCACATACTGGATCGACGTAGTTTTGGATTGTATGAGTTCGGGCCAATGGCCCGGATCCGAAACCATGAACCAGACTTATCCTCTCTGGAGTCCCACTAGTGCCCTAAACCGCGGCATCGGTTTAGGGTTTAGGATGTGAACTCTAGGAATTAGGGTTTAGGGTTTAGGATTTAGAAATCGAACTGTAGGATTTAGGGTTTAGGATTTGAACTATAGGATTTAGGTCTGAGGCCCCTTGCAGGTAGTTTCAAGGGGTCCTGGTAGATCGCGCGAGTGTTCAGAAGTTTCAGCGTGACGGTTTCGACCTGCCGGTGGGAAAGTCAACGAATGTGCCATAAAGAGTGGGCTGGCTGTGGGGTTGACCTGTGGAACCCTTCAAAATGGCAGGTTATGCCAAGCGGGGTGTTTTGTAGCTACGTTTAGCGGAACATGCTCTGTGTTTTCCTTGCGCCGTATACCTACCTGGAATGTACCTTGCTACTTCTAGCGTTGACCCTAGCAGACTTTTGCTTGCAGTGTCTGTTTCGACCCTCCATCTACTCTCTGCTCTTTGACCCTAAGTACCTATCAGTTGCGGCTATATACCCCTATTTGAGGGTAGTTAGAAGGAGGTTCCTGGCTGTCTGTGTTCTGGTTCTGGCCTTAAACCCTAAACCCCAAGACCCTAAACCCTAAACCCTAAACCCCTAAACCCTAAACCCTAAACCCTAAACCCCTAAACCCTAAACCCCTAAACCCTAACGCTGAAGCCCTAAACCGTATCGGACCCCTACCTGGGGCCCGGCAGTCGAAGGCTGGGTGCTACAGCTCAATGGCCTTTCCCTAAGGGTCCAAAGGACCCAATAATTAGGTACTCGGTTTTGGGATAGTAGTTATGTAGGTTACTGTTTTTGAGAGTATACGATAATTGGGTACTTGGACCCTTAGGGTTTGGTAGCAACAGCACCCTGTGGACTATTCCATAGGCTTCTTTAGGGTTTAGGGTTTAGGGGCAAGACCCCAAATAATCTCACTCTAGTTATCAATGCCGCTATATTAAGGAGATTTTTTATGGTTTAGGGGTTGGAGGTTTGGGGTTCATACATTTGGAACTGTAGGGTCTTGGGTTTCAGAGGTTCGGTGTTCGTGATTCGGAGTCGTAGGGCTGTGGGGGTTTAGGTTGTGGTTGACAAAGTGTTCCAGGTAATTACCTTATAAAGCCCGTAGTGGCAAGCTGACTGCCTGTCCGACGCTTTCTGTTCTCGAAGATCTCAGCTGACAGTGAAAGAGCAATGATCCCTAAGGGTTCATGTGCCTAAATATTACAAACCTTGGCCCCAAATACATATATAGAAGTACCCATATAGGGATTACTTTAAGGCCAATGTATATACTATTTGGGCACATGTACCCTTAGGGGCTTTTCCGTTTTCAACTCACCATCTTCGGGGCACCCAGAAACTCCTATGTCCCACTTAATTAAGGAATATACCTTAAATCATAGTAGGATCCCTAATATGATTTAAATTATATTCCTTAATTAAGGGATATTGGAGTCTCTGGGTATGCAAAGCAAAATCCCCCCAGCGCAACACCCGACGCATCCCCCGCAAACCTGAATCCTCGGAACTCCTAGCCCGGCCGCTACATTCGGAAGGATCTAGAAAGTAGATCCCCTAATTTGGGGCCCTATACCACTAAGGGTACTTTATAGGAACCCCCATTAAGGGATCTACTTGTTGGATCCTCCCGGGGGTCTGGGACCTAAACACCCAAGCCCTGCGCCCGAAACCCTGGGCCCAGGACTTCAAACCCCAGGCGCTAGGCGCCTGTATACAAACCCACAACAACCAGGACCCTCCTTGTACCCTCAAATAGGGGTATATGGTCCCAAATAAGGGGCATTTAGGGTCTAATAGAGGGTAGATGGAGGGTCTAGGAACCCTGAAACCCTAAACTCTATGACCCTAAACCCAAACCTTAAAGCCAGAGCGGGAATGTGATGCGCTTGCTGGGCCTCCTCGCCCTGCTGGTCTTTGCCGGGCACTCTGCAACTAAGTTTTAGACTCTAGACCTCTCTAGGTGTTCCAGCAAACAGGGCATCAGGCTGAATATTTTCAAAAATGAGTCCTTGACCCATATATAATTTCCTAATACAATAATTTTGCAATATAGCCCAAAACACAATTCTAGTTGTTCATGCCCCAAAACTAGGCCAAGCTTGGACGATCTTTGCTATCCTCAGGGTCTAACCAACGCAGGACCAAAACCAGCTTCTCAAGTTCCATTTAGGACCAAGGATGCGAGCCAGAGACTTCGGATCCTTTTTGGGGTCATGGTCATCGGGGATCTGAGCATACCTAGGGCCTCAGTGGACCGTGGACTCTACAGAATAGAAGGTTATGAGACATGAGCCCTCAAGTCAAGTCGAGGGTACAAACCTCGAAATGAGAAGATACTTAACACCACAGGTAGGAGATAGGCCCTTGCCTCGGAGATTTCTGAATGTGATATTATTTTCAGTGCTTTTGAGGAGCATTGCGGGGTTTAGGAAAAGTCTTAGGGGGGTTGGAGGGTTAGGCTTTGAGGTCTTGGGTTTGAGTTTCTGGCAGTTTGAGGATTCACTTAGGTTCTTCAGGTTTAGGGCTTTTGGGTTCAAGAGACCCAGAGTTTCTTGAGCCGTGTTTCCTCAGACCGTTTCATGTCGAAGCGTCCTGCTCCCAAACCCATCCTAAACGCTAAGACCCAAGCAACCCCAAATTATGAAACTACCCTCAATCCTAAACCCCAAACCACCTGAAACTTTGAAACCTAGTCCAGTCAGGGCGCCCCAGGAAGGAAAGCCCGACTGAAATTCTCGCAAGACTTCCCTGGAACCTAAACCCTAAACCACGGACCCTAAACCCTAACACCTAAACCGAGTTGTTGGTTTAGGGTTTAGGCCTCCTTAGTTGAACCGAAGTTCAGACCTCGAGCCTTCCGACAGACCCGCAAGGTCTGGCGTAGTTTCCGCGGTGACAGATATAGGTGCCAAAGAAGCCCCTTGTGGGCATTGTAGGCATTTGCAGCCGTGGTCTGAAATCGTCGGCCGAGGCGAGTGCGCTGGGAGAGAGGGCATTCTTGATGAGATTTCCCAGGACTGACAAGGACGAGGCCAGTGCCCAGTGCACAGGACGGTCTGCGTGTTGTGCAGATCCATAATGATGCAGATCGACGTGAGGCTGGCAAGCCTGCAGCTTCGCAGTGCTGCCAGGGTAAACAGCCAGGACGACTTCGACGTGACGCCGCTGACGTATGCTGTTTAAAACAATGACCCGCGATTCGTGGATTTGACGCTTAGTATTTGCTTAAATTGCATAATATGGGGAGACCCCCCAGACGTTCCAAATCTTTTAATCAAGGAATGTACCTTAAATTATGGGTGGATCCCTCATGTATGATTTAAGGTATATTCCTTTATTAGGGGAGTTTGGAAGATCTGGGTCGAAGCACTCTGACATTCGGTATTTGGCCGGCCGACATCTCCACCGTGGTGCCCTAAACCTGTGTAGCCTGTAGCCGTTAACCTGAAGTGCCAAGTCTTAAACCCTATAAACCTTACACCCTAGACCACCCGATACCCTTTCAACCCTAAACCGCCCTTAGCCAGAACCAGGCGCAGCACGCTCAAGCTCAGCAACCGCACCCGCGGCCGATGCAGCCTCCGCCGATTGGCTAAGTCCGGTTTGGGGTGCAGGGTTTAGGGGTTTCGGGCCGGTTCCCAGAGACTCCTATATATCCCTTAATTAGGGAATATACCTTAAATTATAGTAGGATCCCTAATATAATTTAAGGTATATTGCTTATTTAAGGGATATTGGAGTCTCTGGGTTTAGGGTTTAGGGTCTGAAATCAGGGGGGTCTGCAGCGCCTTGTGCCCAAGATCTTATTTTTGGAAGGGAACATATTATGAGGAGCCCATAAAACAGCAGGAACTGATTTCACCGAGTCTTGTGGTCGGGGTCAGACACTACGGAGCACATGAAGCTGAACACAGAAAGTGCGCGATGTTTGTGGATTTGGGGTTCAGGGTTTCGGGTTCGAAGTTTCGGTTGGCGCTTCGAGTGTTTTACGAGACATAAAATCTTGCGTTCAAAGCGTTGGAGATCTGTGTGTATGCCATTGTCTTTTATTGGTCCATTGTCCATAACTCAGCTGCTGCCGGAGGTTTACCGAGGCTTCTCATCGCTAGCCATTCGTTACAACATGTTCTAACAGTGTTAGCAAGCGCAAAGTTCCTTTGTTCGTCTTGCAGGTAGCCCTAAGGTCCCCTTTGTCTCTCGTGAGCCCGTGGGTCATCAGGACCGACCGAAAAACGAAGGGTGCACAGCTCAGGGGTATAATCCTGTGCCTTAGATCCTCAATACCCAACCTTTAAACTTTGTGGCTTCATGTAGTTTAGTAGGAATCGGAAAGTTTAACCTTTTATTTCTGTGGCTTGTTGGGGTAGTAAGGTGCAGATGGAAAGCCGGGCCCACCCCCTAAACCCAAAACCCTAAATCCCTAAATCCGAGACCCTAAACCCCTAGACCCTAAACCCCTAAACCCCTAAACCCTAAACCCCTAAACCCTAGACCCTAAACCCAAACCCTAAACCCAAACCCTAAACCCTGAACCCCTAATCCCTAAACCCTAGACCCCTAAACCCTAAACCCCTAAACCAGCATCGACCTATTCACAGCAGTCCGTGGCTCAGGTCTGTGCCAAGCAGCCACCAAGCGCCCGAGGCCCCTCTGACTATGGACGTAGCAGGCTTAGGAGGCTTCGCAGGCCTAAGGGTCCTTTTAGTGACCCATGGAATACATAGGTTGGGCCTGAAGTGATTTTTGCCTCAAACCTTAAACTCTAAACGCCATATATATATATATATATATATATATATATTATAGGAAGCCTTTCAGGCCTGTTAAATCTGTTGGGCTGTTTGTTGTATAGGCACGGATGACCCTTGGCTTACAGGCGAATAGAGGGTTGGGATAATGGATTCATGTTGTCGTGGTTTGGTGGGGTCAACCCACTTTAGGGGTTTGAAGTCGAGGGTGTTGGGTCGGTTTTGAAATAAAGTTTCGTCTATCCGCACAGCTTCATTTCACAAGCATGTACGAGTGCTGTGAGCTCCTTAAACCCTAGCTTCCAGATTCAAAAGGCGATGGTGACCTAAACCCTAAACCCTACCAGCACCCCTCAACTACCCTCTATCATACCCTAAATACCCACTATCAAGGACCATACGGGCTCTACTAAAAGGTGCTTGGGGGGTGCTGGCAAGCCTTTAAGCAGCCCTTCACCCCAAGTTCTAACGACCCTCAGAGCTTTGAGCCCAAACTCCGGGGCCTGCTCCTCGTGCTTAGTTGGGGTCTCATACCCTCCCCCTTTTTTAAATTTAGGATGCCTAGTTTTATCGTTAGGTTCTCTGTTTTAGTAGATACCCTTAGACCGGGATAGGGTATGAGTCTATAGGTATCCCAAAGGCTCCATGTCTCTGTGTTACTTGGGCTATTTAGGGTTCTAAACTCGGCCCCCTTAATTTTGTAAGGTCCCATATATATCTACGTTGGCCTTCAAAGGGTACAAGGGCCTCAAAGCCAAAGTTTATGCTATAGGTAGGCGCGTAGGGTATTGAAAGAGGCTGAAGAGATACTGATGTTTAGGGGATTCCTGCCTTTGTAAGCGTACTGCTCTGAACACTCATTTGGGCTACTTAGCGTGGCCATAGAACCCTTAGCCCTAAACCGGGAAGGGGTTTCGCAGTCTCTGGGTAACAGGGTTTATGGCGTACCCAGGCGCGCCCACTTCGTGGTATCGACCTCATCGGGCGAGCCTTCTTTCGATTGCTCCTGGAAGATGTTATGCGTGCAGGGTTCTGCGCTCTCAGGTTTTTGCTATACTCTTTAATGCAGGTCCTATTTTTATTGTCTCACGAATGCTTTGGTGAGGTTTCCATATACATCTGCAAGGTAACCTCAAAAGAACTGTGAGAGAGGCTGTAGATAGTGCTTGTGGATGTGGATACTATAGTACTATAGTCTCCTTAGGAATTATTTTCATTTTTGCTCATATAAACCCCTCAGCATATTTAAAATATGTATGCTTATTATGGTTCTAAGGGGGGTATGGGGGTTGCCGAAAATAGGGGGCCCTAATAGTTCACCCTATTTAGTAGGATCCTTATTATAAGGACCCCCAAATAAGGTACCCCTAATTTTCGGAAACTCTAAACCCTAAACCCTTTATAGAACCCTTGTAGTACTCTTGTAGTACCCCTTTAAAGGAACCCTAAGGTACCCCTAATTTTCGGAAACTCCCGTATAGGATATGGAGACGAGGCTTCGACTTACCAGAGGATCATCGGGGCTCAGTAAGCAGGTTATAAAATTTAGGGTTATAGGGTTTTAGGGTTCTAGGGTTTAGGGTTTAGGGTTCTAGGGTTTTTAGGGTTTTAGGGTTTTTAGGGTTTTAGGGTTTAGGGTTTAGGGTGCTAATCGTACTGCCAAGGCGCAACCTTCCCGCAGCTTGCGCATGAGCACGCAAGCGAGACCCGGCAGCTGGGGGAGTGCTGCGGGCAAGCGAGCTTGCAGTCGTAGACCTCCGGACCCTTCTGGGTGCAAGCTTATTTCAGGATGTACTGGCTCCAATCCCGTGGCACTATCGAGTGGCTGTGATCTCCGACGCAGTAAAGTCTATGACCCTTTTTGCGAACGGCTCGGATCGAAGAATTCGGGTCGGCAGGTGTGGCCTATCCTCTGCGAGGTTGCCTGCCCCACCTGCAGAGAAAATTGCAGGTTGTGGCCCGATAGTTATGGAATATAACCGTGAAAAGAAGTAAATTTATCAGGCTCATAATCGCCACCAGAACTGTAATAACCATAATATACGTTTACCTTCGTCCCAGGCCCACTCTCGGCGCAGTCCAACCTAGGGGGCTTATCCCTTGGATCCCGAGGGGTGGCTTTCATTGGACTTCGCAGGGTTCTGGATGGTTCTTGTAAAGGGGCATTCGAACAGCTGTGGTGTATGTCCTAGTTAAATGACTTGTGGACTGTGTTCGTACTAGTTGCTCAGACCTTGAAGGGCCTGGTTGCCGGGATTCCCATGAATATCCTCGTTTGGGGAGCAGATTTATCAATCAGGTTTCTGCATGAACACGCTGGAAAATGACGAGAACCGCTTTGTAACAGCCTACAGAGCGAAAATGATTTCGGCAAGAAATCACAAGGCTTTGACAACGAATTCTGGCTTTGGCTGAAGGTCGTATAGGGTGTCCAAGCTTTATACGGGGTTCTTGTTAAGGGATGTAATTTCAGACCCCATAATAACAATATGGAAACCATATTGTATACTATAGATCCCTACTATGGTAACTTAAATTAAGTCCCTTAACAAGAACCCGCTCAGCAGTTTCAGGTTTTTTTGATGATTCGGCTTGAAGGTAAAAGAGTTATATAGGAAGGTCGAAAGTTTAGGGTGCTGGGGTTGGGGTTTAGGGGTTTCGGGTTCAGGAGTTTAGAGTTTTGGGTATAGGGTTTAAGGGTTTAGGGTTTACGGTTTAGCGGGGTTTAGGGTTTAGGGTTCTGTCTGGCGCTGTCTAGAACTGTCTGAATTTTATATCTGCCCATTGTGCCCAGCTGAGGCTGCGAGACAAGCCCCTGGAGGCACGCCTGATATTGGATAGAAAGTGCCTGGCTGCTTGATACGGCTGATGGACAAAATCCTGCATTACCCATAGTAAGGAATATACCATAATTCCCATAGTTTAGTGCCCTTAAGGTCATGCAGGATTTTGTCCATCAACCGTACTTTGGCCGTTGGCCTGGGGTTGTTGGTACTTTGGTGGTCTTCTGGGCCAAGGTTGGTGTAGAGGCTTCAACCACCCTAGGGCCTACATCTGTAACGCCAAACACAAAATCACACCCTAAAGCCCACACCCTATTCGGTTACATGTAGCCATGCTGCAAAATACCCGAAGGGTCCAAATGCAGACGAATCATATACTCCGAAAAAACCTAACCTTCAAAACTACTTTCCTAAACCCAAGCACCTAGTTACGGGAACCCGTTGGACCCAATGGTCGAAGTACCTGTCTTTGCAGACAGGGTTTATCAAGGCTGCATCGCTGTGATTTGGATCTTCGGGCCATGTCCACGGGAGCAAAAGCCCTAAACCATAAACCCTAAACCATAAACCCTAAACCCATATACCCTAAACCCTAAAACCCTAAACCCTAAAACCCTAAACCCTAAACCCCTACACTCCTAAATCCCCAAATCTTCAAGCCTCGAAGCCTGATCCCCATAGACCCAAACCCGAAGGTAGAGGTCGACGACATGCCAAACCCTAAACCCTAAACCCTATCTTCGGGGGTTTCCCTGTTATACTACACTATAATTATACCCGGACGCCCTACTCTAATTAGTTGAGGCTGACTTACAGAATCTAGAACTCTTATGCAGCCCTCTTCCAGTCCTTACCTTGGAGGCGAGTGTAGTAAAATTCTATATCCGAAGTCCTAAGCCATGAGCCGCAAGCTCTACACCCCAAGCCTTTAACTCTAGACCCAAACCGCACACGTTAGATCACACCCGAAACCCCATGTTTCGATTTGTTCAGGCCTGTTGACGCCCGCTAAACCCTAGACCCTGAACTCTAAATCCTTCAACCTGAAGCAAGGCGGCTGAAGTCCGATCCCTGCGCGCACACCGAGCATCACGGTCGGTAGCTGCAGTCTTCAGCGACGGTCGGGCGCAGGCATGAATTCAGGGGTTTAGGGATGCAGACTCCTAGTCAGTCTTTTAAGGACTTGAGTTGAAGGTTCAGAGTTTAGGGCTTAGAAGATGTCAGTTCATGACTTTTAAACAAGCTTGAATGTGTGTCATGTATTGGCTGCCGTATAGTTTCGTTATGGAACCCTGACCGCAAAGTAGGTTATCCAAAAGAGGTACCACATTCTAATGGTTTTGGTTTAGGTAGCATGTTCACCTCGGGACATTTTGTCGTGGCATTGCCACTGTCAACCTTGTCCTGATTCAGCTCTATCATGCCACCTGCGCTATGGTGATAGCATATGTAAGACGTATGTATGTATGTATGTATGTATGTATGTATGTATGTATTTATGTATGTCGGTGGGTAGGTAGGCAGGTAGGTAGGTAGGCAGACAATGTGTGAATATGGATCTCTATATATATATATGTATATATATATATAGAGACATATATACAAGGAAGTTACACGATTCTCTAGCGCTTCGTCTCATACGCCTTTATAACCCAGAGGGTCCCACATAGACTACCATTATGGAATTAGGTCCCCAAAACCAAAACAGGGATGGTTTTTTTGGGGGCCTAATTCCATAAATAGTGTATATGGACCCTCTGGGTAATTTACTTACCTTTGGTTAGTAAGGAATGGAGGAATGGGGTACAATTATAACTACTATTACTACCATTCCTCCATTCCCTACTAACCAAAGGTAAGTTTAGCTAGCTCGAAGATGCCTTCAACCGGTCGACTCCTCAGCGCAACTGCGGTTTCTTGATTTCAGAATTCCTTTTCCAGGCTTTTGCTTGTTGTTTGTTGGGTTTAGGGTTTAGGGGTTCAGGGTTTAGGGTTTAGGGTCCTTGGCGATTGATGTTGTTGCTTCTTGTATTGATGACTCTGCCCGAAATCCTGGCCCGGCGACGGCGATGCTGACGGTGATGTGATGAGGATGAGGATGCGAACCGTCGTAGATAACAGTGGTGCTGCCGTGCTGATGGTGCGGACGATCATAAAGATGAACGTTATCACGGGTATGTCTATGATGACAGTCATGATTCAGATAGTCATGATATCGATGGTGATGATGACGGCCATGGTGGTGACGATGATGGCGAAGACGATCGTGGTAATGATTTGATGAAAGCAATCCGAGTGGGACATGATGGGTGACAAAGCCCAACCCGCTTGTCAGACGGCGGGTCTCATACCCTTACTTGGAGGTTCATGGGTACTTATAAGTGGGGTTATAAGTAGGGTAGCTATAGTTATAAGCCATATTAGGGGACTTATAACTCCATTTATAACTACCCATGAACCTCCAAGTAGCCCTAATCGGAGATGAGGCCCCCAGCATTGTCTCAATGCCCGTGATCATGCGTCCTCTTGTCTTTCTGATGGCTACGAAGTTATGCGTCTTGCGACTGCAATCAAAACAATGAGCATGATGATAGGCATCGAAATTCAACGCAGCCTTACTCAGAAAACCCCGCCATCTGTTGGACACTTTCGGAGGCCACATCCGATCCTCCAGGAGAGAATAGCTGTGAGGCAGAAGCAACTGGGTAATATGGGTGTTTGAGTAAGTAGTAGTCTCAGTCCTGGTGTTCCGGCATGTAGTTATGATAGCACAAAATCCTGGTGGATTCATTCAGGATTTTGTCTCGCATTTGGCGTTAAGATCACAGTAAGAGGACTTGGCTTAGCCAGGTTTCAGTGTGCATGGTGCAGGTCTGTAAAAAAGTGACATAGTACATGGCATGTTGTCCTTATGATGGCATCTTAAGTGGAGTTCCTTGGCACTAAACCCCAAGTCCCTAAACCTAAGGGCAGGCCCCAAACCCAACGGGGCTGCCCGCCGGATCTCCAAAGGCTCAACCTTTGCTCACTCCGGATCTTTGAAGTTAATATCCCTAGGGATCTAAGAACTCACATATTGAGGCTTTTGGGCCCAAAGACCATACTATACAAGGCTTTTGGGCAATTTTGATCCCTAGGGTATGACTGTGCTTTGAAAGGAAACTGAAACCACAGTCGAAGGATGATGGCCCCTCTCTTGGGCTGTTTGGGTCAAGCTTACTTGAAGGGGCAGGGGACTTAGTAAGTAGGTTATAAGTAGAGTTATAAGTGCCCTGAATGGAGTTACCCTAATTATAACCCTACTTATAATTAACTTACTAAGTCCCCTGCCCCTTCAAGTAGGGTTCAAGGCTTAGGAATGCGTCATGTAGGGGCCTCAATAATTGAAATAGGGTTTGGGAGTACAGTATGCTATAAATAGAATAAGGAACCCCTGAAACCCTACTCTAACTGTTAAGGCCCCTACATCAAGTACCTATACTATGGTCTCCATTGTAGTTCTTTTTCTGGCTTATCATATAGGACCCTAAACTCCGGACCGAATACAGGACCCTAAATAGGGTTTAGGGTTTAGGGTTTAGAACTGCAATCCAGACTGT
Source organism: Symbiodinium sp. clade A Y106 (assembly GCA_003297005.1). Lineage (NCBI taxonomy): Eukaryota > Dinophyceae > Suessiales > Symbiodiniaceae > Symbiodinium > Symbiodinium sp. clade A. Next base: position 114,208 of record BGNK01000389.1, read on the forward strand.
AGGCAATGCTTCAAACGCAGGCCAGGATCGAACTCTTTACTCCCAAAGCCCTGCATCCTTCAGTAGAAGTAGTAATTGGAGGTTCCTGGGTAGTTATATTAAGGGCCTTTAACCCATGAACCTCCAAGTAGAAACCGGAAAGTTGGAACCTGAGCATCCTCATGCCTTTAAGGCAAAGTGGTGGGAATCCCAGTGCGAATCGTCCTTATCTCATGTTCCAACTTTCTGGGGTTCACTATAGAACCCGTCAACAGCAAGCGCCTATTACCATGCTTCGCCTTTTTGCCGGAAATTTGGGTTCAGGGGGTCAGTGCAGGTGATCCGAAGACTCGAAGCTCTAATCCGTAAGCCGCAGACCACAAATTCAAGAGGCTGGAGTTGGGTGGGGGCTTAGGGTCTACATCGTAGCGTTTAGAGCTGAGAAACCCTATAGTGAACCCCAGAAAGTTGGAACATGAATGTAGCATGATTCGTGCTGGGATTCCCTATACTTTACCTTAAGGGCATGAGGATAATGATGTTCCAACTTTCTGGCTTCTACTGTAGACCCCCAAACCAATCTGTGGCCCAAACCACAGAGGCTTGGCACACGACCGACGTTTCGGCATTGACGGGGCTGCCCCCGACTGTAAAACTGTCACTTTCAGGCAAAGTTTGGTAGCGCTTAGGCTTCAGGGCTTGGGAGCGTTCAGCGGGTTTGGAGTTTGTATTTTCGGCCCTACATATGGCCGACCCTAAGCGCAAAACCCCATATCAGAATTAGCCCAAAACCATCCAAAACCCAAGTTCCACAGAACCGGACCTGTTCACACCGAAGGTTTGGATTTCAACAGCGTTAGATGAAGCGTGTTGAATCAAGTTACACGGAGCCCGAGTTTCGCATGCAAATTTAAGTACCTTCTTGTGATTCCAACATTGCTTTACCCATTGTCTCCATAATAGTTCCTTTTTGGGGTTACCGTATAGGGTGAACTACTATGGAGCCTATGGGTAGTTTGGGGACATTGCTGATCCGAGGCCTAATTATGGTTCTGAGTCACAGGTCTGTGGACTTTCGGGTTTAGTGGTTTAGGGTTTAGGGTACTTGAGGCGCTGTGACTGTAACGGGTTTGCTTAGAGGTTGTAGTCGGTTTGAGGTTGAGTTGTTCTACAAGCTTGTTGAGGTTTTGCACTTCGAATTTTGTCTCTGTGCTCCGGGATTCAATGTTATTATTCGAACGTAATGAATGGTGTTCATCAGCGGTTTGTCTTTCGTGCGTATCCGGAAGCTGAAAGACGACTGAAGAATGATGCCCTGCAACGAAGATTCTAAATCCTTAAACCCTAAACCCAGAACACGGAGCCCTAAAATCCTGTAGACTCTCAATGACTCTCAACATTGAGATTTCCAGGGTCTTACACATGTCTTGTACGGTTTTGTAAGTTGGTGCAGGCTTTCGTCAAGGTCCAGGGGTTGCCCGAAACGAGCATCGGGAATAAGCTTCTGAATAAGGAGATGTAGACCGTAGAAAAAAAACACACCCTATGGCTAATTCAGAGGCAGGTACCTAGACCCACAACCCCACCCTAAACCGCAACACCTCGAATCCCTCCCCAACCAAAACAACCCTCTCAAATGTAGGTTTCAGACAACCCACCTAAGAAACAGTTACGTAGCATGAGCAAAAAGTGGATCAACACTGGCATTACAACCACTAGCCGAAAAATCCTAAAACAGCACTAGTAGCCTAGTATGAAGAGTGGTAATACAGGGATAACGGAGTAACAATTAAACCCTAAACCCTAAACCCTATAATTTTGGATGAATGCCATCCATGTAGCAAGGCTGGGGGTGGCTTTGCAGTGGCTTCGGGCAGACGTCGTGGGTGACTTCGAGGCTGGTATCAGCTTAGGGTGTAGGGGTTAGGGTTTAGGGTTTAGGGTTTACCTTGAGCCTGAATAACCTACTGTTTTAAGGACTTGTATAAGGAAATCATAATAAGGAGCCCTAAAAAGGTAGGTTATTCAGGGTTAAGGTAGGGGTTAGGGGTTAGGTTTTTGGGGTTTAGGTTTTTGGGGTTTAGAGTTTAGGGGTTTTGGGGTTTACGGTTTAGGGTAGGGTTTTGACGGCTTGCGTTTAGGGTTTGGGAATATAGAGTTTAGGGTTCTACCTTAAGGCTCTAAGGACTCTTCTTCTAAGGGTCGTGGGTGCAAAGACCATACTTAAGATGTTCTTGGGTTTTTTGAACCTTACGGCACGGGTTCAGGCGGGAGGTTATTGATCGGAGGTCTGCAATATGCCGCCCTAAACCCTAAACCCCTAAACCCTCCTTGGCAGGTGCACTCGAAGCTGCTTTCCCGGAAGGACTCCGTGGAGATGTTTGGTGCCAAGGGCTTTGCGCTCTGGGCTGCACTGCACACATTTCCCCCAAAACCCTAAACCCTAACCCTAAACGCTAAACCCTAAACCCCCAAAACCCCTAAACCCGTAACCCGTTAACCCTAACCCTAAATCCCTAAACCCTAAACCAGCGGTCCTCGCACCTCAGTCCCCAAAGCCCCTTTGCAGAAGCCCCGGGCCCCAAAAAAAAATCCCGATTTCAAACCCCGACCTCGGGGTTTCATTGGTTTTGGGTTTAGGGTTAAGGGGTTTAGGGATTAGGGGGTTCAGGGGTTTATGGTTCAGGGTGTAGGGGTTTAGGGTTCAGGGTTTCATGTTCACGGCCGCAGAGATTTAGAGTGATTGCCGTGACAGCCTGGAACCTAGTACCTGCTTCCCACGCACACGCAGACAAATCGCACACACACACACACATTCTAGGCATGATGCTACCATAAGTAGGGCCAGCTAGTTGTAGGTGAGCCGCCCGGCGTCGCCCAGGAATCCGTGCTGCGGTTCAAGCAGTCGTTTTTGGCACGATCCGAAGACTTCGACAACTACGAAGTGGAGGCCTCAGTGTGTTGTGTTTTTCCCCGGTCTGGCAAAAGGATTGTAATACAGACATTAATGTAGGGGCCTAAATAAAATACCAATACTATTTCTGTGGTTCCTTGCTATAAGTATAGTATAGTTTACCCCCAAACCCTATTCTAATCATTAAGGTCCCTATAGTAAGGCTTTGACATAGTCTAGAAGCCTTAAACTCTGGGCCGCTCAACTTAACCCGAAGCCCTAAACCCGAAAGCCATAACCCTAGCCCTAAACCCCTAAACCCCTAAACCCTAAACCCTAAACCCCTAGACCGAAGCTCTATCCGCTAAGGTGGATGCCGTCCTAGACGTCGATGCTCCAAGCCACACCGTGCCACCGCCAGATCAGGGTTGAAGTTTAGGATTTTTGCATCCTTGTGCCTTACAGAAGGGCAGGTTCTGCCGCAGGGTTTGGGGTTCGCGGCTTTGATGTGGTTTTACAAGGTTTTTTACAAGGTCTTCTCAGTGGTTTATAGTGGTTTGTAGAGTTTGAGATCGGTTTATCTGGGTTTATGGGGCTTCTACGCTATTAGCTATGAGTGTTGATGTTGAGGAATTCACAGTTTAGGTGCAGGTGTTTGCAAGTCCGCCACCTGAAACCCATGTGTAGAACTCGTGTGTAATGTACCGAAGGGTGTGGAGGTTTCTGTTGAAGTATCGAAGTACTCGGTTCATGCATTTCAGGACTTCGGTTGGTGTCACCGTTGGTGTCTAGGATAAGTTGCAAGTTTTGACAGGAGAAGTATGGAAAGGGTTGAGGACTTCCAGGCTCTGGAATTTCGGGTTTAGGGCTCCTACGCCTACATCCTAAACCCCCAAACTCTGTCAAACGCAACCCTGCACCGATTTCATGTGCAGGCCCAATCGGTCATTGTTCTGGTCTTACGTGGGCTTAATTCAGAAACATAACAAGTCACCATATGGGTGAGTGGTCTAGAACCAAGTCTGGCTGTTCGAATAGGGTGCCTTGGAGGCTATTAGTTGACAGCATCTGCAGGCAATGCACCTGTGGGTTCTTGTACTAAATTGGGATACGAGGAACCAACGGTGTAGCAACGCTTAGGGTGGGTTAAAATGGAGTAGAACAGGGCAGTCATTTGCGGCATGTATGTAAGATGTTTAGGCCATGTTTTTTGGGCAGGTGTGCTTGTAGGGAAGGCCTGCAATAGGTCAGCTTAGAATGCTGCGGGTAACGGAGCATCCTGACGCAGCAGAGTCAACATTTTCTGTTCTGAAAGATTGTGGTGCTGCCTGTGGTCGTGAACAAGAGTTGTTTCTGTTCGTATTTCTTTCATATTGTACATAAGGGGTGTGTGTGTATGTATATATATACACACAGACGACAAATATGTGCATATGTATATATATATATACATACATAGCAGTGGCTCCCAGTAAGACTATGTGAACATGGGAACAGGCCAGTTCGACCAACTTCTTTGTTTCGATGCATCGTGTCGTTCCCCGGCAAATACAGCGACCAAACGATCCACACATGCACGGTTGCTGCGTCGAAGATGCTGACAACAACATCCCAAAGCTTTTTGCACTGTTACTGCAGCTTCTTGGTCCGTAGTGCCCGGAAGTGCTCCTTCGTCGTCTTCGTACTCCCATGAGGATGCTAACCAGGACCATCCGTTTTTTCGCGTGGCCCGCATGTTGCAGATTTTCGCCGAGTCTGGATGAGGGGTGTTCATAACCATTGGTGCGAGAAGTCCTGAAATCATGCGCAATTGCATCTAGGGTTCACCAGTGTTTCGTGTCGGGTCAGCAAAGATTACTAGGCGGGCTGACAGGCAAACCGTGCATGCAATTGTGTATGTGCAGCCATGTGGCCAACCACCTTCCACGTTCCACACACGGATGGAAGATCTCGGCAATTCCTCAAGCAGTGAGGGGTATTCGACTCTGACGTGGTTGCTTGTGCGAATAATGTTCATGTTGCTGGTGGTGGTGTTGGTGGTGATGGTGGTGTTGTTGCTGCTGTTGTTGTCGCTGTTGCTGCTGCCGCTGCTATTGCTGTCGCTGTTGCCGCTGCTGTCGCTGTCGCTGTTGCTGTTACTGTTGCTACTGCTGCTGCTGCTGTTGCTGTTGCTGTTGCTGTTGCTGCTGTTGTTGTTGTTGCTGCCGTTGTGTTGTTGTTTCTGCTATTGTTTGTTGCTGTCATTGTTGTTGATGTTGCCGTTGCTGTTGCTGTTGTTCCTTTTGTTGCTGCTGCTGCTGCTGTTGTTGTTGTTGTTGTTGTTGTTTTTGAAAGTTGTTTTTGAACTGGGGCTGTCGTTGGTGCTTTTGCTCTTGCTGTGGCAATTGTTGCTGCTGTTACTGTTGTTACTGTTACTGTTGTTGTTGTTGTAGTCTCTGCTGTTGTTGTTGTTTGTTGGTTTTGTTGTTGTTGTTGCGGCTAGTGTTCTTAGTGGTGCGGTATTCAAACCTTTAAACCCACGGAATGCAACACCCTTGTTCAAACCCATCTTCACACACTGCATCCGTTTATTTCGCCATACTGCCAAGTCCATATAGTTTGACCAGTGAGGGTTGCTCACACAGCCGGGTTGTTGGGCTTCCGTCTCAGAGTTTAAGTTTGTTGTTTTGTGGCATTGGTCTTCCAGCCGGAACGGTTGACGGTTCAATCCTGAGGCTTCAGGGTATAGATTCTTGCTCAGGGGTGAAATTTGAGAGGCTGCAAATCTCTTCACCTGATTGAGCACTAGAATTGATTTGTATGAATTATAAGTTTCGGGCTCGGGTGTAGAGCCGGGGCTTGACATGCAGGGAAGCTTCGCCCTGCACCACACAAACACCAGATGACAGCAGTCCTTAGTGCAGACTTGTCGACACATGCTTCAGGAATTTTTGGCAGATAATTTAATTTTTAACTGCAGGCATGCTTCAACCGTTCATTGTTAAGATCTGACTATGGGAACCAAGTGTATCCAAACGTTGCACGCAGGTGGTTGCTTCCTTCAATTGCCTCATCCCAGGCAAAGAAGGAACAGGCACGGGCACTTTGCATACCACACGGGCCTAGCTACTCAAGAATGTTTATTCACAAAGTTCCTCAGCTGTGCTTCAAATTTAGAGAGCTGAGTGAGTATGACTTCAGTATGACATTCTCCAAACCCTAGGTTAATTAGGCCGTGCATTACAGCCCGGGGATGATTTCAGAGTGGTTGCTAGGAAGCTTGGTCCGTCGGCCAAGTCGTCCACAAGCCCCGTTATGCAAAACCAGCATCCGCGTTTGTGCCTTTTTCAAACTATTTGTGTATGTATATACAGAGGCGTAAAATGCATACATGCTTACGAGCAAGCAGACGTAAATACATACATTGCACATACACACGCACACCCATCCATCCACCCACGCACCTACCCACACGCACCCACCTACCCACTCCATCCACTGTAAGTATGTATCAGTATCTACTTGTTTGTTGGTTTTTTGGTGTGTAAGTATGTACATATGTGTGCATGCACGTAGGTGTTTGGTTGTTTTTGCTTGTGTGCATGGGCAGATGTATATGCTGGCATGTGTGCATATGTGAGCAAGCAGGCGCATACATGCATGGATGGTTGCATGTATGTATGTTTGTTGTATACACCCATGTATGTAGGTATGTATGTATGTATGTATGTAAGAATGTTTACGTGCATGCATAGATGTCTGCATGCATGGCCCTAAAGGTCCAAGTATCCAATTATCATATACTCTCAAAAACAGTAACCTACATAACTACTATCCCAAAACCGAGTACCTAATTATTGGGTCCTTTGGACCCTTAGGGTGGGTGTATACACCCATGTATGTACGTATCTAAGTATGTTTGCTTGTTGGTTGTTTACGCCCATGTATGTATGTCTGTACGTATGTATGATGCATGTATACATGTTTGTTTGTTCGCTTGCTTTGCGCTTGTTTGTGTGGGCGTTTGTTGCATGGTTGTTTGTGTAGCTGGCCGTGTGTATGTATGGGTGTAGGTATGTATGTATGTGCGTATCCATGTATGTATGCGTATGTGTTTGCATATGCGTATGTGTGTATGGGCATGTTTGCATATGCACATACCTAAATGGACATACGTATATGCGTATACGTACAATAGCTATGTATACATACAGTTACACATCGGTCTCTCTCTATATATATATGTATATACATATATATATATATATATATATATTCAATATTCATCTATTCACATATTCACATGTACGTGTATGCACATGTGTGTGTGTGTGTGCATGTGCATGTGGGTGAGTGTACGCACGTGTGTATGTGTGCATATGCGTGTGTGTGTGTGTATGTGTATGTAGTATGTATGTATGCATGCATGAATGAATGAATCATGTATGTATGTGTGGGTTTGCATCTTTATAGGTGTCTTTCTGTTTTTCCATATCTTGTTTCTGTAGAATGCATTCATGTGTAAATGAATGCTCGTATCCCTGTTGTGTGTGTTTCCATATTTTTAATATAGAGATAGTGTATGTGCATGCACATGTGTATATATATAGTATATATATGATGTGCATATGTTTGTATATGCAGCTAAATGCATGCAAGGGTGGATGGATGGGGCCAAGATGGATGCTCACGCACACGGAACTTTTGAAGCTGCAAATTGCAGAGACAGCGTCAACTGCTATGACCCCCAAAAGGCGCTGCAGCAATTACCAGAAGTTACAATTTAGGGTTTAGGGTTATGGAGGGTGTTACAAAAATTAACTTCCTTCGAGGGTTTTAAGCTGGATGGAAACCGACCCCTTTTGCTGAGCAGGCTTTGGAGCAACCCCCATGCTAGGGTTTAGGGTGTAGGGTTTAGGGTTTGAGACATGATCACGGAGGCTCTCATCCCCAAGCTCGAAACTTCCCGGTCCAAAATCCTGGGCTAGTTGTCAAAATGATGGTCCCTTTTGGGGTACCCTAAATATTAGGTCCCATATTAGCATAAGGACCCAAAAAGGGACCATGATTTTGACAACCACCCATATCAGGGATCCTGCTAGAATTCAAGGTACATTTCTTCAGTAGAGGATTTTGGAATTTCTGGGTGCGTCACTGCAGGAACCGATGTCATAACAGTCGACCCAGCAGACTTCAAAGTGCCACTCGCACGCTGAGGAGAGGATGGCAGGGATCAAGGAAGAAGGTGTTTAGGCCATTTCCCCCCTAAGCCTTAAAAACCCTGTGTCATCATTAAAGCTGGCGGGGGGCTTGCGGTTGTGAGGTACTAGGTTTCTGGGATTTGTAGCACGCCGTCAGCGCTCACTACGTCTGACACTTCAGTAGAATACTGGGCTCAAGATCTGGATGATTAGGAGGGGTGTTCCCTTATCGTCACTCTGTAATTTCATTGTTGCACAACAAGAAAAGTTGCTTTTGTTTGAGTTGTTTTGGTATCAAGGGCTTGAAAGTTTGGTTCAGGAGGTTTAGCAATTGATATTTTGAGCTTTGGCGTTAAGACTTTCAGTCCCAAACCCTCAGCCCTCGACCCCAAACCCCTGTAGAGCTTGACTGACGGATAGGCAGACGGAAAAAAGAACCTAGCAAAGAAACCTCAATCTCAAACCCAAAACCATAAGCCCTGAAATGCTACCCTCAACGCTACAGTACGCCGCTCCCATACCTTCCAAAATCCCTCAACTAAGCAAGCTACCCGAAATTACAGTAGGATCCCTAATGTGATTTAAGGTATATTCCTTAATTAATCAAGCGGGTCCATATTTCCTACTATTATGGAATTAGGCCCCCAAAACCATTATGAGGATCGTCTTTTGGTGCCTAGTTCCATAATGGTCGTATATATGGACCCTCTGGGTCAGGGAGTTTGGAAGGTCTACTTGAAGAGGCAGGGGACTTAGTAAGTAGGTTATAAGTAGAGTTATAAGTGCCCTAAATGGAGTTACCCTAATTATAACCCGACTTATACCAACTTACTAAGTCCCCTGCCCCTTCAAGTAAGCTATCGTACGCAAAACAAGAGGCGCATTTTGGCTCAGGGTTAGATTGTCGCGGGCCTTGCCTTCCCCAAAGGGTCCTAGGTACTGTGAGGGGGCATACTTCCACAAATCATAATAGTAATCCCGAATAAATTAGAAACCCTACATTCTACCATATTATGGGGGGTTTCCGAAAATTAGGGGTACCTCATTTTGGCGTCCTTCTCATAAGGATCCTACTACTTAGGGTACTATATTATAGGGTCCCCTATTTTCGGAAACTCCCATATAAGTCCTTAGGCCCCTCTGGGTTCGGGTTGGAGGGCTTCGGGTTTTGGAGTTTCGGGTTTAAGGTTTAGGGTTTAGGGTTTAAGGTTGCAGTATGGGATACCTGGTAACCATCTTTTCAAAGCAGGGTTCCTTCAGAAGGGCTCCGAGCTCCAGGTGGTAACGCCATGTTAGGGTTTAGGGTTTCGGGGTTTAGGGTTTAGGGTTTTTCCAAGCCATTGACATTGTGTTCTTCTTCAACCGCGGTCAGCCCTTAACCCCTTTGTCGACCCCACGACCGAGAACCCGTAATAAAGCCTTAGGGTATATAGTGTTTGGGGTATACGATTTAGGGTTTAGGGTGTTTCCATCCCCCAAGAGGCACATACTATGAGAGCTTGCTATAGAACGTCCGACAAGCCACGAAGAGCCCTAGCGATTGAACTCAAGCTCTGTGCTTCAGATACGTCGTAATTCAAAAGGTTAGGTATCTCAAATCTAAAGTGGCCCTCAACCATTTTAGATCTCACATCATATACTATAGGGGCCTAAATAATTGCCTATACTATTTGGCGGTTCCCCTATTCTAATTAAAGCCCCCTATATTATAAGCCCCAAAATTAGTGAGTCAGGTATCGGGTACGGGCCCTTCGACACACCGGAGCTGACGTACAGGCGACAACGTGAAGGTGCCCTTGCGGGTCCAGGGATGTCTGGGCCTTTACCCAGACCTCATACGATTTAAGGTACACTCCCTAATTAAAATTTTGGAAGGTCTGGGTACCTGCACTTTAAGAGATCCACTTTTCGGCTTCCTTATTATGACTTCCTGACATAAGCCCTTAAAAAGGGAGGTTAAAGGGCTTAGGGTTGCGGGTTTACTTGTAGTTAGCAAGGCTACCTGTCAAGTAAAGATGCCAGGAATCCTGACTGTGTGGCGGTTTGTTACAGGTTCGGGCAGGGCTAAAAGGGACAGGATAGGGAGATGGGCTTGGTGTTTAGGGCGAAGGGTTGGGTTTGGGGCTGACTGCGTTTGAGTGTGAAGCGTAGGGAGAGGGGCTTTGGGTCGAAGGACTTGGCTGAGGCACATGTCTGTGTTTTCTCTCTCTCTCTCTCTCTCTCCTGTGGCAGGGAGGTATCTCTCACCCAAGAGAATACATCATGCAGATCTCTGTGATTTTGATCCTGTCCACCTAAGCCTGAAGCCTCCGTTCCAGACCGACGCCCAAAACCCTCAAGCCTGAAGAGTCCAGGAGCCTTCAACCTCTTCCGAGCCAAGCCTCAATGTTAAACATACTTGACTAATCTAGGTCTAGGGTTTGGGATTGATTTATTCGGTTGAGCATTCCGGAATCCCAAACTTATAGACTTCGCGGACTTGCTGCTACCATGCTCTACTCTGGCTTGCAATACGGGCTGGGATGAAGGGATGAGTTACTTGTCCGCTGCCTGCACTTTGCTGCCTTTGCGATGCGGGGGCGTGAGATGAAAGGATGAGGTACTCGTTGAGGTACTCGTCCGCTGCTTGCACTGATTACACGGGGATTGGGTGTAGGGCTTCGGAATAGTCTAGGGTTCGGGCATCAGTGGGATCGAGCCAAGTGCACTAGGAAGCGACTTCTTCTGTTGTGTGTCTTCTGAACACGGACGAAATGCTTGTACGCAGAGCTGCACACGAGTGACTGTATGTGAAAGACTGATTATTATCACCATCACTATCACCATTATCTTGGTCGTCATGAGCATTGTGGTCATCATGGTCATCGGGATCATCGCATCATCCCCATGACAATCGTAAATCCGTGCCCCTTCACACCGGCTTGCTCCAGACCCAGACCCCGCTAAACAGCACAGAAGAAGAAAACGCACGAAGCATCGAAAGCAAATCAAATCAACAATGAGCCCACCTAGAACATGCTAAAACACCTTACAACACCCAGAAGCAACTTGCCTGTGTTCGGCCACAGGCAGCACCTTCGCGAACAAGTGCTCCCTGAGGTCTGCATCTTGACTCCTTCGGGTTCGTGTAACACACGTGTTTTCTTGCATGGTACAATAGTGTAAACATGAAGCCCTGTTTTGAGCCTCATACGGTTTCGTGTTGTTTTACAGTCTAGTTTGGCTTGCTACTGCCTCGAATTGCTAACTTCTTCGAAATCCCGCGTATTTGTGGGACACCCGGCTGGTGAGCCAGGGGTACCTTGTTCAGGTCCTTGTGTGGTGGGACATGTTGCTTAGGCCCTAAACTTTAAACCGTGACGGGGGTTGCGAGGTGGCAATCTTCTGGTGCCGGAAAGGATCTGTGTTTTGAGTGTAGGTCCGAGACAACAAAAAACCCAGAAACCCTAAAAACTTAGGGTTCTTGGTTTTTGGGTTTAAAGGCTTAGGGTTCGGGCTCTCGGGGTTTAGGGTTTAGGGGGTTTGCTTCAGTCCTACCACCCGAAAACCCTAATTCGAGAAACCCTTCAATCCTAAGCCCAAAACCCCGGTTTAGGGTTTAGGGTTTCCCTAAACCCTAAACCCTAAGCCTACACCCGAAGCCTTTGAAGCAGCCCTCCAAGGAGCGGGACGGGGATAGGAAATTGAAAGGCAAGACTGTGCTGATCTCCGGCTCAAGGAGGGCTGGGATGTCTCGCAGATACAATGGAGTTTAGAGTTTAGGATTTAGAGTTGAGGGTATAGCTATGCTAATGTAGAGGCCTTGAGTGGCCTTATTAAATCTGCGTAAAGCAAGTTTCTTCGATGTTTTTACAGAGTTAAGTTTAAAAACAGGCCCTTACAGTTCGACATCGGTTGAGGGTGACATTCTACTAGAACGATAATAAGGAGTTGTAGGGATTGCCGCTCGTATTTCCGACTCCCATGGTGCTGAAGAGGGTTCCCCTATACTTGGGGTCCTGGTACACCGCATACCTCCATGGTTTGAGTATTAAAGTTTGGTTGTTCGAGCTGGAAAGTCCCGCCCCACGGATCATCCCAACTTTCGCCATGTTGGGCTGCGGACCCAAAAAGCCCAAGACGGCCTTGGAGACCTATGCCAAGACACTGCGCAACGGCTCGGCGGTAGAAGAGGCGAGGTTTCAGGCTTCCAGAGTTCAGGGTTTTTGGTTTTGGGTTTTAGGGTTTTCAAGAAAAATACCGGTGGCCCAAAAAAACCGACCTTTCTAAGGACTTCGATATAGAAACCATAATAAGGAACCCTAAAAAGGAAGGTTTTTCCGGCCACAAGTAGGGTTCACATCAGGATCTCACAACTAACTAAGGTCTTTTTATCTGGAGTTCCTTTCTCGGGACCACTATACCACTATTTCTGTTCATACGGCTGATGGACAAAATGCTGCATGACCCATTATAAGGAATATATCATAATTCCCATAGTTTAGGGTCCTTAGGGTCATGCAGGATTTTGTCCATCAACAGTATGCTGTTTAGGAGGCCTGAAACACTGCTAACGACAACCGGGCCAGGGTCTTGTTTTTCATGAAGTTATAGAACATAGGGGTCTTAATAATTAGAATAGGGTTCTGGGGCCCATTATACGAAGATTATAATAAGGAACCCACAAAATAGGCTCCTGTTTTAACCACATCCTAAGGCCTTGTCCACGCAGAACATATGTTATACGGCGATCGGCCGCTTTCAGCTACCATCTTTGTCTTGGGGACGGTATCTCCACAACAACGCAAGAGACAGACTGAAATACCGCTGTTGTAGTACTGCCATGGTAGTCATGAAGAGGTGGTGATCATGATGAATACCCTGACTTTAGCGAAGACTCTGAAATCAATTATGGTGGTGGTGGTGGTGGTGCTGCTGCTGCTGGTGGTGGTGGTGGTGGTGGTGGTGGTGGAGGTGGTGGTCGTGGTGGTCGTGGTGGTGGGAATGATGATGCTGATTCTGACCGTGATGCAGGCACGATGTTGAGAGTAGTGGTCAGGTGGATGAGGATTGTGCTGGCAATGGGGTGATGATGGTCGCTATGGTGGTGGTGAAGATAAAATCTAACATGATGGTCACCGCCGCCGTTGTCGTCGCAGTCGTTCTGGTTCGCTTGACCGTGAGCCACAAGCTTGAACCTCTCAGATATTGAAACCCTAGACCCTGCTCCTTTCATTTCCGCAAGTCTTTCTGCCCTAAACTATGGAACCCGTATGAAGCCCTTGTATGTAGAATCCTTAAAGAGCGCCTTACAGAAGCTTCTTTAGAACAATCGACCCTGAATCCTAGACCCTAAACCCGTTGCCTTCCCCTGATAAACGAAGCGCCTTGGCTAAGGAGGCGCCTATGCTTTTCCCGATGTTCACGCTGCTTGCCGGCACACCCTACCTGGACCCCGAACAGTCTCCCCGTTTACCCTTAATAATGGTTTGTCGATGTCAGTCCTTAAGAAGGTAGGTTGTTTGGCGTCCAGGCAAACCCTAGGTTCCGGGGTTTGCGTCACAGGGTTGTGTTTCTGTGGTTTCGGGGTTTTGGCCTAAGGTTTTGGTATTCAATTAATGTTGTGACGGCTTTGGGATTGCAGGGTTTTGGGCTTTACGATTTGAGGGCACTAAAGCCTAAACCCGAACCCCTTAACCCTAAGCCCTATTCGCGGCCGGTAGGAAGTTGATGCTCGGAGGTGCGGTGTGTAAGCTTTAGAGTTTTCTGCCGTCTGCAGTGACGGCACTTTAGACTAGATCTCGTTGTAGCAAGCACACCTACGGCTGAAAAATGCCTGCTAAAATACATATGTTTTACGTAGAATTTTGAGTGCCCAAGCTTGTCACAGCTCCATTCGCAACCTGTCAGCTAAATCCTGTTTAGGGGTGAGGGGTTATGAGATTTTTCAGTGAGCTTGGAATCCGTGGTCGCTCCCAATCAGTACTCAGTGAGCTTGGAATCCGTGGTCGCTCCCAATCAGTCCGGAACTGCACGCACGAAAACCCCAAACCCTAAACTCCCTAACGCTGAACCCAAACTCTACAAGGCATAAAGCAAAACGGGGAATTCCCTAGGCCAACGGATGTGAAGGAAGCTAGCAGTAAACAAAAGGCACGAATCGTCACACACACACACACATACATGTATAGATGTATATCGATATACATATATGCTACCTGTGTGTATGCACATATGTTTAGATGTTTAGGTAGTAAGAAGTTCTGTCTGTCTGTCTGTCTGTCTCTCTGTCTGTCTGTCTGTCCGTCTGTCTGTCCGTCCGTCCGTCCGTCGGTCTGTCTGTCTGTCTGTCTGTATTTATGTATGTATCTATGTATGTATGTATGTAAGTGTGTCTGTATGTATGTAATGTATGTATGTATGTATGTATGTATGTATGCATTTGTATGTATTTGTATCTGTTTGTACGTAGATGTATGTAGATGCATGTAAGCATGTATGTATGTGCGTATGTATGTATATACGCATGTGTGCAAGCATGCATGCATGCATGCATGCATGTATGTATGGTCCCGCGTCGCCGCATCAGTGGCACCCTTTTCTTTCCCGTGGTATGCCTCCCTGCCCCGCCCCCNCCCCCCTCCCTCCCTTCCTCCAGCGCAGCGCCAAGCCAGGCCTTTCATCCGAGCAAACACTCACTAGGATGGTGCTCGTCTGCATCATCATCCTCGTAATTGTCGGTTTTGGAACTATCGCGCAATCTTCGCAACTTTGTGCAATGACGGTGATGTGACGTGCTTGTTGTTTGCTGGTATTCCGAGTGCGACGGTAGGTAGTACCACTGCCCTTATGCTCTTCTGGTCTTAGGCACCGCATGTTCTTTGCATCTACTTATTGAAAAGCTTGCCTGGCTTGATGTTCTTCCGTAGTCGCTTGTATCGACCGTTGTCATTCTATGCTAAGTTTCACCTGGGTTCGTTAAGTAAGCCTAAGCATGTGTTTGAATGACTTTCATTAGCAACGGACCTGAGGAGAGTCCTGATGGGGATCATGACCACCATCTTCGTTATCATCGTCATATTCATCATCATTATCATTAGCTTTGGAGTTCACGGCGAGTCGGAGTTCAGTGGAGCTGTATCATATCCCAAGGCCCGAACCTCAAGCAGCCGGACGCCCAACTCGCAAGCGGGGATACCATGGGATGGGGGGAGGGCGTCCTAGCAGCGCTGCACCACGTATGCACGCATGGTTGCATGTATGCCTGCATTTAAGGATGTATGTATCTATACGCGTGCACGCACCAATGAGTTTTGCGCAGTAAGATTCATATGCATACAAACCTTAAACCCCGAAACCTACTAAGATGTATTATAGTGAACCCCAGAAAGTTGGAACATGGACTTAGGATGATTCATGCTGGGATTCCCTATACTTTACTTTAAGAGCACGAGGCTAATGATGTTCCAACTTTCTGGCTTCTACTGTAAAGCAAAGGTGTATTCAACTAGGTATGTATGTACGTACAAACTACTAGGCCCTAAACCCCAAACCCCGAAACCTACGAATGTAGGAACCTGATTAAGAAACCCTGGGCCTATAACCCCAAAATAGTAGGATTCATATAAGGAACCCTAATAAAGGCCCAAGGTTTCTTAATCAGGTTCCTACATTAAGATGTATTAAAGCGGAGGTTGGAGCTGAGCAACCTGCTCTGCATGCCAAAGCTCGAGCCCTTCGAGGTGCTGCAGGCACTGACTGGGCTTTTTGGTTCTTTAAGGGTTAGGGCGGTTTAGGGCTTAGAGCTTAGGGTATAGGGTTTAGGGCTTAGGGATTAGGGTTTAGGGTTTTTCGGGCTCTGTTTGAAAAGAAGTGGCCGAAACAGGACAGAAAGGATGTACAGCGGTCTCAGACCCTTGAAGGAAGGCTTATCGGTCCAGGTTTCAGAGATTTGGGCTCAGGGTGTTCAGTGTTCAGGGTTTAATGCTGGCAGTTGCCTGAGGCATTGAAGCCTCAACCAAAAACCGTTTAGTGTTCAAGCATGCGATTCGGGTTTAAGGTTCAGGTGTTTGGGCTAGGGGTTAGTGGCGATTTTATACTTGTATAAAGGCTTTCCGTGCATTACTTGCTCTTGTAAAGGTGTTGCCAGGTTTGGTTTTCATAGGGACCAGGGACATTTAGGGATTCGAGGGAACTGCCACAACCTTGTTACTTCTTCTCGTAGGTTCCTAGCTGAAAGTTTCCATGTAAAACTCACAGGGACTGAAAATCCTATAACCTCCAAACCTATAAGCCCCAAAGCCCTCAACCCAAAACACAACTCCCCTGCACCCTAAACTCCAATCCCAAAACCCTCCTAACACGACAATTCTGGTGATGCACTGGGCAGAAGTGTGGTGCTGCGGGCCCCAGATTGCTGAGCCCCTCGGCCCCCGCACTTGCCTAGCTCACGAGGTTGAAGGTGCGGAAGAGGGGCCTGAATGATGTTGAAAAGTCTTCCTCGGGATGTGCTGTATGCGGTTTTAGGGTTTTGGGGTTTAGGGTTTCAGGGTTGTGGGGTTTGTGGTTTAGGCTTTGTTTGGGGGGCTTAGGCTTCCTGTCTCGTTTCTCTAAACAAACCCAAAAGGGAGGAATCGACATTCAATTTAATCCCCCTACACCCTAAACCCTAAACCCTAAAATCCTAAATCCCACACTTAAGCCCCAAAACCCTCAACCCTAAAACCCTAAACCCCACACACTGAAACCCTAAACCCTAAACACCTCCCTGCAGGCGGCACAGCTGCTCGTAAATTTCAGCAGCACCACGGAGGGCAAGGCAGTTTTTGTCTCACACCAGCTGCTCCTCTGAACGGTCTAGGGTTTAGCGAGGTTTCGGGCTCAGGGTTTATAGGGTTTGAATTTTAACATAGTGGCTTAATGAACTTCCAATACTATTTTGGTGGTTCCTTGTTATAGTCATAGTATAATGTGCCCCCAAAACCATATTCTAACTATTACGGCCCCTATATTAGCGTTGTTGGGATGGTGCCCCGAACCCTTCCAAAAACTGCGAAACACCCTACATAACGCCTGGAATCCCTTGTAATTAAGACCTTCTACACCCTAGCTGCTCCTCTGATTTTGGAATTGATGGGGTGGTGCGCTTTTGAGTGTAAGCAGCTGGGCAGGCAAGCTTCAATCTTAAACCCTTAGAACCTGCCAAAATTATATTAACGGGTGTTTTTTACATGGTTTACAGGTTAGGGTTCAGGGCAAACGGAAAAACAAGCACCTCGTAGTATGTGGAGGCGCTTTTGCTACGTGTGGACCTGAAATAGCTGTTCTGTTGTTTATCTTTGGATGCTTGTGTAGCCGCGGAGGTCAATGGTGAGGTTGTTCATAAAATTCAAACCCTAAAACCCTAAACCCTAAAACCGCGGTGACGATGTGTGTTAAGTTTGCGCGCGCCTGAACTCAACCTCCCGACCTTTAAAGCGTGGACACATAGCCGAATAACTAATACTAATTTAGGGGTCTGAATACATGGTAACAGTGCCTCCTTATAGTCCCTATACATCAAACCATATTTCGAATGACAAAGACGCCTACCTGGACCTAAACCCTCAACCTTTTTTCTCCTGTCTTAAATGCTCGGCACTGAACTGATCCTCAACCCTTTGCTCCCGAAGAGGCGTACATAGAGCTCGGAGGTCTAATGGGCAACAGAGATGCGAAAGAAGGCCCACCTTCCTGCATGGTTAAAAAGAAGGGTTAGGGACTTAGGTTTCGGGGTTTAGGGGCCTGAATGATTACAGATAGTCTTCCTTAGGGGGGGGGTCCTCATTGTAGCTATGTATTCCATAGTCTACTTGGTGGATCACGGGACTTAGTAACTGGGGCCTAACTAGGGTAATTAAGAAGGTAACTCTAGTCATAAGTACTTCTAACTCCACTTAAGGCACTTAACCTTACTTATATTGCTGAGTCCCATGACCCTAAATCCTAAACCCTATACCCTAAACCCTAAACCCTTAACCTTACTTATATTACTGAGTCCCATGATCCGCCTACCCCACAACTCTTCTAAAGGCCCCAGCACTATCTAGGGTGGTAGGTATTTAGGGTTTAGGGTTTAGGGTTGTGGTAGGTATTTAGGGTGTCACTTTCCCGGCCGGGCTGAAACGAACCATGATTCGGGTCCTTGACCCGGGGCTTAGGCTTTCATGTAGATACCACGAACTAACTAAATAACGAACGAACTAACTACCTATATACACTTGCTTTATTCATGCAAGTGAAAATGTATGATCGGAATAATTAATAATAGTATCTCATGTAGATTTCGTTCTGCGATAATCAGAATCCACCCCGAACCCTTCTGCTGACGAGTAAGGCCTTTGTATTTCTATTCAATCCTGTCTAAATAAACCATAACCCAACAAGGACACCCACATCCACACCCACACCCACACACACACACACACCCGCGCGCGCGTGCAAGCGACGCCGTAACATGAACTTAGAAAGCCTATAGCAAGCTCAACCGGAGACGCCATGGGGCCATGGGTACTTCGAGAAATACCGTGCCTAGTATATACGATATTTCGACTTGTTAAGACCCGTCACTATTCTGGCCTACCCAACTTCTCGTGTAAAACCTACAAAGCCACCATTCACCCTACGAAGCAACATCGTAAACCCTAGGCAATAAAAACAAAAACAATCAGCAGAATTGCAGACAAAGGTGGGTGGAACTGGAAAACCCGGATCCAGACTTCCGGCAGCTGCGCGTGTTGCAGGATGCTATGATTTACATAGGGGCTTGGGGTTTAGGGTGTAGGGTCTGGTTCTCGGCTGTAGGGCCTAGGGCTTAAGGGTCTTAGGGCGTATGGCTATCAGCCGAGAGCGGTTACCGGTGATCCAAGGAACCTATTGTTGCAAGGGATAGACTCTGAATTTGTGGGGCCATAAGGTATGTGTAGGGTTCGTGGCAACAGGTAGGGGCCAGGGTACAGGGTTTCTGGGGTCTCCGGGATCCGGAAGCTCCAAAAAAGTCGCAGTAAAGAAGCCTATACGGCTGATGGACAAAATCCTGCATGATCCATAATTAAGGAATATACCATAATTCCCATAGTTTAGGGTCCTTAGGGTCATGCAGGATTTTGTCCATCAACCGTATCTCCGATGCTCTAGACATCCAGGAGTGCCACTGCCAGAAATCCTTGAAGCTCTCAAACCCGTAGGCGCTCCAGGAACCCGACAAAGGTCTTGAACCTATGAGGCTACCTTGGACCAGGAAAAAGCTTTATTTGTATTTTGTTGGGGTGCTATGGTGCTACATACTATTATGGGGGTACCTTATTACATTCTGAAGCCTTGAACCCTAGGCTTGACCCTCACAGCCCGAGACAAGGCCCATCATCCTTGGACGGGTCCAGGACCCTCCTTGTACCCTCAAATAGGGGTATATGGTCCCAAATAAGGGGCATTTAGGGTCTAATAGAGGGTAGATGGAGGGTCTAGGGTGTTTCGGCTTCTTTTCGTACAGTCATAAGAAGGAACCCGAAGGAAGAACATTTGTGACTATTCAGGCTTCTACTACCTACGGTTTGCCCTAAACCCTAAACCCCTGAAACCCTAAATCCTTAACCTTAAAGCCTAAAACCCTAAATCCCTAGGCCCTATTAGCTATAAACCGTGACTTCTCCACGCCTTGCAGGAAGCCTTGAAGCACCTCACAGTCGAAGTGCCCCAGATACCTCTGGACGTAGTGACAGAAGCTCGGCGCCGACTGTGGACCCTAAAGCCTAAACCCCAAAACCCTAAACCGGATTTAGGCGTTCGGCGTGTTTTGAGGTTGGGTTCCTGAGGGGTTCATGGGTTTCAGGGTTTAGGGTTTACGTCTTGCTGCTGGGTTTAGGGCTCTGGGGTTTAGGGAGTTTAGGGCGCATGTACTTTGTCGAGTTCTTCGAACAAGCTGGATGCCGATTCTTGATGATGCTAAGTTTCCCTCATTTTGGGTCCTAGCACCCTACCTCCTATGAGTCGATACCCAGTAAACGCGCGAAGTACCTTATAGTTAGGGCCCGAGACCCCTTCAGGACCCAATAATGAGGTCCATGGAAGCCTAGGGCAACACAGTTGTCAAGACAAGCAGAGATACTATATGGGGTTTAGGGTTTAGGGTTTAACCCTAAACCCTAAACCCTAAACCTTACTATAACAAGATAGAGCAGGAAGGCCCATCTCCACGAGCCGAGATCCCTTGAGAAACCCCTTAAGAAGCCCCATACCAAGAGGCTCCACAAATAGCCCTACTCTGGAACTAGCGTCCCCAAACCATAATAGGGATGGTGAACCTAATTCCTAATTCCATAAAGGTGGTGTATATGGGCCCTCTGGGATAGTGCCGCCTCGTTGAAAAGAAGCTAAGAAAACCTTCCCAGGTTCCTCAGTAGTACCCTCTTGATTCTTTTAGTTTAGGGTTCCCTTGTTGAAACTGAATACCGGGGAAAGGGCGCCCTTTTTGCTCAGGGGGCACTCGGGAACCTAGCTTCTCGAACCGCAACACCCTTGTAGATCCGTTAGGGCATCTAAACCCTAAACCATAAGACCCTAAACCCCAAACCCTGCAATCCCTGAACTGAACTCCAACTAGGTGCCCCAGTAGTACCCTTTTACCCTTTTTCTTTTGGGGTTCCCTTATTAAAACCAAAATAGTAGGGAAAAGGGTACCCTTATTATTAAGGGCCTACTGGGGAACCTAGCCAAAGGCCCCCCAAATCAACCTTAACTGAAAGCAAAGTACAACCTGCCCCCTAAACCCCCAGAACCCTGAAGACTCTTAAGAGCAGTTCGTATACCCCGAAACCCTACATCCCCAAAAACCTAAACCCTGAAACTCGCAAGAGACCCCCTCTAACCCCATTTCTATCCCCTGACCTACAGAACCCCTATGAAAACCCTGTAAGTTCCGAGGAAGCGTTCATTCCTAGCGCTCGGCCCCTCGACTCTAAAACACTCTTCGCGCAGACACTGCCACTCGGAGAGCACCGAAAGTTGTGTTTCCGGGCTTTGTAATATAGGGGCCTTAATAAGTACCTGTATTGTTTTGGGGGGTCCTTATTATGATTACAGTATAATTATAATGGGCCCCAAAACCTCTGTTCTAATTGTTAAGGCCCCTATATTAGGATTGCTAGAGGATTTTGGTTTCAGAGGGCTTTTGAGTTAACATATTTACGCGGTTTCAAGGGGCTTTTTAGGGACTAATGTACGGACCTGATTAAGAAACCCTGGGCCTAGAACCCCACAATAGTAGGATTCATATAAGGAACCCTAATGAAGGCCCCAGGTTTCTTAATCAGGTTCCTACATTACCCAGGAACCTAGTAGACCCTAAACCCCTATAGATCCCTTATACAACCCCTAAGGGATCCCTTATAGAGCCCTTTGTAGGAACCCTTCTATAGTGCCCTTATATAGATCCCTTATAGTAACCCTTATAGACCCCTTTAAAGGAACCCTTTTTAGGGACTATTGAAGGGAGCCTTATGGGCTCAAAAAGGGGTTCTGGGCTCTTTTTGTGTCCTGCGGGTCGAGGAGTGGAGGTGCGGGGGTCGGCTTTCGGATCTTCAGAGCGTCGGGGTTTAGGGTTTGGGGTTTGGGGTTTGGGGTTTAGGGTTTTGGGGTTTGGGGTTTGGGGTTTTGGGTTTTGGGGTTTTGGGGTTTTGGGTTTTAGGGTTTTGGGGTCTTGGGTTTTAGGGTTTTAGGGTTTTGGGGTTTGGGTTTTAGGGTTTTGGGGTTTAGGGTTTCAGGGTTTAGGGCTTTAGGGTTTTGGGGTTTAGGGTTTTGGGGTTTAGGGTTTTGGGGTTTAGGGTTTAGGGTCTTGGGGTTTAGGGTTTTGGGGTTTAGGGTTTTTGGGTTTAGGGTTTACTTACCCTTTGGTTAGTAGGGAATGGAGGAATGGGGTACAATTATAACTGCTATTACTAAGATTCTTCCATTCCCTACTAACCAAAGGTAGGTTTAGGGTTTAGAGTTTTCGGATCTCGTTGTTTTGAGTAAACCACAAGAAGTTGGAACATGGATTAATTCTGAAAGATGGAGGACTAGTACTCCAGGACCCTCCTTGTATCCTCAAATAGGGGTATATGGTCCCAAATAAGGGCCATTTAGGGCCTAATAGAGGGTAGATGGAGGGTCTAGGCTGGGTTTCCCAATACTTGTTCGGACTTCAGAGGGCATGAGGATGATAATGTTCCAAGGTTCCGGCTTCTACTTCCCGGCCCGTAAACTCCTAAACCCTACACCCTGACCCTGACTGTAGGGTTGAGGGTTGAGGGCTCTTCAACACTGTTTCAGGGTCATTGGAGTCTGCAGGGTTTGCATCTTCATTTCTAGGGGTTTTAGGCCTTCTGCGGCTGAGAGGAATCTGCGAGACTTCAAAAAGCGAATGGAATCTATACAGCCCTGACTAAACTCCGGACCAAAACTCCTAAACTATTGTTTCTACAGTGGGCATTGTCATGGTTGTAGGGCTTGCCTGCAGCCACAACCATGAAAGGCTTTGCCTGAATCCTAAATCTTAAAAGCCCTGAACCTTGAACACCACATCCTCAAGCTTCGGACCCGAAGCTTTAAAGCCGACAGCCCTACATATTACACTCTGTATATCGGTACAGAAGCCCCGGCCTTTCTGATGGGAGCCGCGCGCGAAGGTTGCGAGTGAGTTTAGGGCTTCGGGCTTGAGTAAAGCCTGTACTCTCGAGGACTCGCAAGAAATCACAACAAGGAGCTGAAAGAAGGTAGGGGCGGCGAGGTGTCAGGGGTTCAGGGCTGAGGGTTTCACGTGGGGTGTGGGGTTGAAGGAGCTCCAAATACCTCGAAGTGTGTACTATTTGCAGGCAGTAGGTATTAATGAACTGGTCCTCTTCCCGAAACCTTCAGCCCTAAGACCTGTTAAAACCCTAAAACTCTGGGCACAAACCTACCATACGCTTAGATCAAGGTACATCTGGTACGACTACTTCTCTGTGCCTCAGTCGGTGGAGAACGCATGGCACAGCGAAGGCTACCCGTGCGTCGAACTGGAAACCAGTTGAGTGCAGGACTTCTATGTGGTGTTCTGCGGCGGCGGGCGGGCTAGAACACGAAACAAAAAATTAGTTCGAGACAGAGATTGACTCATGATGGAGGGTTACAATTATAAAGTCAATCTTTGAATTGGAAAAAACATTTGGTCAGTTAAAGGGGAATTCTGACATTTGCAGTGCGGGGCTTCGGGTGTTTTCCGACGGCTGAGGCTATCTTGCCAAGGCGATCAGAAGCATTCCTGCTTATGTCGCCAAGTGCGCCTTTTTCATGGCCCTCTGCGCCCTGGCTCAAGCAATCCAGAGACCTCCGACCTCTTTACAACACTCCGAGTAAGTTTCAGAATATAGGGATTCGAGTAACTAGTAGTTCTATTCCCAAAGGTAGCTAGGCTACAGCATGTCCAAAATCCCATTCCGATCATTTCCGACCTACTTGTATGTTGACATTAGATGCAACACACCGAGCAAGTTTCCAAGAATTGGGGAGGGCTATTTCGGGGTGCGGGGTCTTACGAAAAGGATCTTAGCATAAGTACCTAATCGTCATATACTCTCCAAAATCCTAACCTGCATAACTACCTTAACCTGCCAAGACCTACTTTTTTGTAGGGTCCCTATAAATTCCTATTCCGAGCACCTAATTATTGGGTCCTTTGGACCCTTGCTGGGGTTCTCTAAGGTCCAGTCATCGATACCAAAGCAGGAAGAGTTCTGACTCCAGCCACATGGGGCCGGCGCGGCTGCCGGGCCGCATTTTCGGGTTTGCGGGTTTAGGGACTTAGGGACTTAGGGATTTAGGGGTTTAGGGGTATAGGGGTTTAGGGATTTAGGGATTTAGGGGTTTAGGGGTATAGGGGTTTAGGGGTATAGGGGTTTAGGGGTTTAGGGTTTAGGGGCTGCGGGAGGTAGGGCTGCTTTGGGGGTTTAGGCTTTGGGGTTCTGGAGTTTAGGAATTCAGGGCTGAGAGCTCTAGAGCCACTGCTGTTTAAAGGGCTTAAGCTTAAGTTTAGGGTTTGGCACTTCAGGGGTGTACTTGGAGGTTCATGGGGCAGTTATAAATGGAGTTATAAGTCCCCTAGTATGGATCATAAGTATACCCTTCTAATTACCAACCAGGAACCTCCAAGTAGGAACAGCACAGCAACGGCACGAAAAAGGCTTCGCGCCCTGCGCCTGCTTGCGGCTCTAGACCCTAAAAGAGCCATACACTCTGAATCCAAACTGACCCCAAATAAACGTCAGAACATAACCATAAACCCGAAACAGAATACAAAACGCAAATTCAAGTCCGAGGTACTACATACCTAGAGGCTTCATAGTAGATCCTTTTTGGGATTACCTTACAGGATTCTAGACATGAATCCCCAAAATGAACTACTATGGAGCCTCTAACTAAGGTCTTTAGATCCCATGTGGGCCCAAGTATATCGGCATTCAACCACCGGGCCGCGCTCGCTTATTGCGCGCAGCAGCTGAGGTTGAGTGGCCTAGTACCCAGAGTTTAGGATACCGTAATCCCGGTGTTGAGGTCCGGCCACTACGTCTAGAAGGAATTTCCATATCCAATCCGCATACCGTATGCCTTAAACCTGAAGTTTTTCTCCGCACGCAAGTCCATAAATCCTAAACCCTAAACCCCAAACCCTAAACCCTAATCATAGAACTACGTATGAAGCCGAGTGCCATCGAACGCTCCAGAACTCGAGGATGCTTCTGTTCTGAAGTCATTACCCATAGGCCCCAAAGTAGTTCGGTTTAGGGTTTAGGGGTTTTGGGGTTCATATTTAGAATTCTATAAGGTAATCCCAAAAAGGAACTACTTTGGGGCCTATGGGTAAGCCCTCATCTCTAAAGCCCAGGGCGAAATCCGTAGGCTTGAAGCCCTGCGAGGCCCAAAACCCCACCTTGACCTACCAAAACTTACATTTTTGTAGGGTTCCTATAACATACATATTAGGGTTGATAGTTTAATAAGAAACCTACAAAAATCTAGGGTTTGGTCGGTTAAGGCAAACTCTAAGCTCCCGAGCCCCCAAGAAGAATGCGACACCAAAAGCCCCAACGAACTTAATGCCCTAATCGAACAGTCAAGGCCCCTAGAGAAGAACCCGCACGAGCCCTTGTAACCATATATATATACACTAAACCCTGTAAACAACATAAAGCCCTCCGGGATCCCTCAAGGTTTAGGGTATAGGGTTTAGGGTATAGTATAGGTTTCAGGGTTTTGGGCTTAGGGCTTAGGGTATAGGGTTTTGGGCTTAGGGTTCAGGGGTTTAGGGGTTTAGGGTTTTAGTTGAATCATTCAGCCACTTTTTGGAACCATGAAACCTGTAAGCTTTAAAGGAACCCTATAGATCCCTTTAAAGGAACCCCTATAGACCCTTACAGGAATCCTTAACCCTAAACTCCAAATCACCAAACCCTAATTCCTATACCCTAAACCCTATCCTGTGGCCGGGAAAACCTGCCTTTTTCTGGTTTCTACCTATAGTCTCCATTGTAGTTCCTTTTTGGAGTTACCTTATAGGATCCTAATTATATATTTGGTTAAACCAACACAGGGAACAACAATGGAGACTATAGGTATAGATAAATCCTTAGAAAGGTTTTTTGGGTCCACAGCAAGCCCTAAAGCCCTAAAGGCTGGTGCCGTCTGGAGAGGGCCTGTAGAGAGCTCTCAGCAAATGGCACTTGGGTGCTGATCCAGGGAAAGAGCCTTTGGCTTAATATGGAGGTTTGCAGGTATATGCATATGCAGAATATGTATCTATATATATATATATATGATCAAAATCTCCTGATTAAATTTAAACACACTGTGAATATATATATATATATATATATGTGACCAACATCTCCTGATATCTAAACACACTATACAATACCCAGATCCTTTGACTGATGGACGGGTTCAGGTGTGTGGGTCTCCACGGTTCCATAGTGTTGGGCGTTTGGGAAATATCTTTGGAGTCAGGGGTCTATAAGGGATACTACAAGGGCTATTCTAAGGATTTAGTATAGGGGCTTCAATAATTACCTATACTATTTTGGGGGTTCCTTATTATAGCAGTACGTGACCCACTGGCCCTTGCACATTTGGGTCTGTGTCTGGTCTGAGAGTGGTAGTTGCCAGCTTCATGACTTGTTGGAGGGACAGAGGTTGTCACAGGGTACATACTCGGGGTCGTCGGGTCGTGCAGAGTTTTTACAGTGTGCCATGTCCTTTGATTTGATAGCTCATATTCCGCCACCTAACCCCCCTTGTATCCTAGAGCATCATAAACCCGATGCCAGTAGCACCGTAGAGCTTAAAGGCCATTATCCCAAGTCTCAGGACTCGGATGCAGCTCCTGGGGACGCCATTGGCTTTTCCCGCCGGACCTATTGGGGAGGCCGTCTGTCCCCAAGTAATCGACACCTTTCTCGAGGTTTGGATGTGGCAAAACACGCTCATGCGTCATGTCTCATCGTACCTATATTTGAAAAGGTATTGTCATGATTACCTTATGTTGAACCAAAACCATTTTCAACCAGTAGCCGTAAACGCCAACCCCTAAGACAAGATCTAACCTCCGCGCCGGAAGCTCTCGGAGTCCTCGCTGCGGGTTAGGCTTCAGGTTTCGAGTTCAGGTTGCGGTTGGACTACGACTGAGTTTGGGATTCCTCGACCAAGATGTCCCAGAAAATGTCCTATCCTTCGGGTTTCCGGTATAGCTAAACCCTAAACACTAAACCAAATGCAACTGCAGATGGAAAAGGGCCCACAAAAATCAAAAAGAAAGACTAGGCCCCAAACCCTAAACACTAAACCCTAAACACTAAACCCTCAACCCTAAACCCTAAACACTACACCCTCAACCCTAAACCCGTAGGCTAAAGGGTTCACAGGGTTTAGTGCTTCAGGGTTTCGGGCCACTCAGGGTTGGGTCGTTTTTGCACTGCACCCTCAAGCCTCAAATGCTGAACACACCAAACTGTAGATCCTATAAACCGTACAAGAATAGACATGTGTATATAAATATATATGTATATACATACAAGATGCTACAATAAGCCCTCTGTGCTACAAAATCTTGTGAGTCCTCATCAAATCACACATAATATATATATATATATACATATACACATGTATGTATGTATGTATATATATATATGTACATGCACTGTTTGTGTAGGTGTGTGTATGTGTATATATATATATATATAAGTCCCCCAAGGTCCCATAAGCCCAATAAGAGCTTATTTGTACTCTGCAGCGCGCAAATGCGTCTCCCTAAAACCCTAAACCTTGCAGCCCTAAAGCCCATGCAAACCACAAAACCCAAACCCTTTCTATGTACTTTGACTCCTTAAAGGAACCCTGTCAATGAGCCCTGAAGCCCTCAATGCGATTCTTTCGAGGGTGACTTTTCCGTCGACGAGGATCGGGTCAAGTTGGCTCCAGTTCTCCGGGAGGCCTTGCGATCATTTTCTGCTAAGCGTTCAATAGGGGTTTCGGGTTCCGGAAAAGGGCTCCTATAGGGAATCTTTCACGGATCTGTAGCGGTTTGTAGGGTTTGCGGGCTTTAAGTTTTAGGGTTTTAGGTTCAGGAGTTTTTAGGGTTCCAGGGTTTGAGGGTCTCTAGCGTTTTAGCATTTGTTCTGGATGGTATGGGCTGTAGGGCCGTAGGGTTTTCAGGTTTCATTCTTTGGGGTCAGGTTTAGGGTTTAGGGGTTGGCACTGATGCAACCTGTGCACACCGCAAACAAAGCCACATACATAGTAACTACACCAGGACCCTCCTTGTACCCTCAAATAGGGGTATATGGTCCCAAATAAGGGGCATTTAGGGTCTAATAGAGGGTAGATGGAGGGTCTATAGGTAGTAAATGTTTGCAAGCCTTGATGAATCCTGATGAAACCGTTTTTAAACCTCAATACAAATCTTGCGTAAGTCGAAACCCCTTTGAGGCCTTAGCGCAACGATTGCGCACCTTCCTAAAATCTGGAGACTTGGTGAGCTACTGGGCTCAAGTGAAGTCGTTTTATGCTGAGTTCCTTTAAGGGATCTATCAGGGTTCTATATGGACAAGGGGTTTTATGTTTAAGCTGAAGTAGGCTCAAATCAGAGATTTGGGGTTGGTGTTGTTAGGTCTCCGTGGGAATTCTGGAATGTGAGAATTTGGTGTAATGATGATGGAATGTTGTTTGTAGTTTGAACCCTCTTGCGAACAACCACCTCAACAGCCTAAACTCCTAGACCATCTAAACCTCAAGCCTATTAGTTAACTCTAACAGCAGTCAAGCCTTAAACCTGAAACCTTAAAACCTAAGCTCCTGGCCGTCGCTTCATGGAACCCTTATCGACGCCCACAAGGAACCCTTAAATGAACCAATGTTTAGGGTTTAGGATCCCTGCACCCTAAGCCCAGAACCCTTCCCGCCTGACTGAGGCTATCGGGCCTTGCTGAACTTGCAGGGCTTCTACTTGCGGGGGCTTCCTGCCGAACCTGGCTCTTCTTACGGAGCATAGCTTCGGGTTTAGGAGTTTAGGTTTGGGTTTTAGGGTTTAGTAGGGTTTACGGTCTAGGGGTGTGGGGTTCATAGGGGTTCGCTATGCTGGCCAGGAAAAAGGTTGGGTTTTGAATTTGTTGGTTCAGGCTCGGGGGGTCTATGGGCTTTTTGTGAAGTGGCCGTAAGAAGTCTGTTATCATGGTTTCATGGGCTTTAGGGCCTTTAGGGTTTAGGGTTTCATGGGTTTTGAGAGGGGTGTCAGGGACAGCAAGGAACTTCTTGGTGCAGTTACCACTACAGAGGGTTTTGGTGATTCCGGTTTAGGGTTTAGGTTCAATCATGCACTTCTGGGGATCGACCATGACCTATAAAGTAGTTACGTTGCTAAACTCGTAAAGCCTAACCCCACCCCGACACCACCAACACAAAACGCGGATAGCAGAACCCTTAGCCCTACCTAGACCCCCAAAAGTAGGTAAAATAATGGCCCAAAACCTATAAAAGGCTATTCTTCTACATACTTTTGGGGTCCAGGTAAGACCTAAATGCCCAAAACCCGGAACAGCCCAGGAACCTGCGACAGACTTTGTGCCCGGCTTTGAGAAGAAAGAGGCCGACGGTAGTTTCCCTCTGGTTGACCGGTTTCTCTACCAGTGCCTTGGGCCGCATTCCTAGACCCTCCTTGTACCCTCAAATAGGGGTATATGGTCCCAAATAAGGGGGCATTTAGGGTCTAATGGAGGGTAGATGGAGGGTCTAGGTTACCTTTTCTTGTCGAGGGTTTAGGGTTTTGTGGTTTAGGGTTTACGGTTGAGGGTGTTGATGGCTTTGAAGGTGTTTTCGTGGGAGGTTTTGTTTCTATATTGCTCCTAACCCCTAAACCCTAAACCCTAGGAAATTCATTGAGATTGCTTTTCGGTAGGCCTGAACTTTTATTAGGCTGCGCAGGGTCTATAGGAGCTTGGAGGCCTCGGGGGTTGCTAACGCGTCTTTGGGTGTTTGAGGCCTTTGCCGTTGCTGTCTAGGGTCTTGGGAATAGGCCACACTAGCCTTACTACTGCCAACTTTTACAACCGGTGGCTCATTCAAAACTCCCGAGATTAAGGTAGGTTTTGGGGGCTGCAGTCGTTGCGAAGGCCCCCCAGCTGATGCTTAGGCTATATGGTTACGTATACTACTGTACCTGCTTCAGGGTTTCGGAGTTTAGGAGTTCATGGTTTAGAGATTTAGGGCCTTGGCTTTAGAGTGTGGGTCTCAGAGTAGGTTGCTGACGGTTTGCGGTTTTTCTCCGAACAGGAATGGCTTCAACACTGCACACGACGCGGACGCCGCTGGACTGACACCGCTCTACTGCGCCGCACTGGCAGGCAACACTGCATTGATGCTGAGCTGGGTTTAATCTGTGGAGGTCAGTCTTTTGCTGAAGGGGTAGTGGGGGCGCGCGCGCAGGCTCACGTCGTACTGTGCCCTCGTTATTTGAAGGTGCACGGTGTACTTTTGTGTACGAGTATGAGTAAGAGATCTGTGCCGAAACTCGGCATATAGAAACGTGATGAAATGTACTTTGGGCCTGAATCATGCACAAACCCAACTATAAGGAGAATGTGAGGGCTCATGCGTAGCTACAGGTGTGGTTTAAACTACGATGACTACTCCAAAACCATGTGTTTGAGGACTATATACCTTCAGCCTTGATACGGGTCTCGCTACACATGTATGATACCGCTACGAACTGTTTTCTCGCTTGTTTGTATTCATGAAAATACAACACAAACACACACACAATGAGTTCTTATCATACCTTGGCCTAGCTTCCTAGAAATATAGACCCTTCGGCTATTGTAATTCTTCCTAACCGGGAGTTCCTTCCTCTGAGTCCTTTGAGGGTATAGCGTTTAGAGTTTAAAAGTTTAGGGTTTCGGTTTTGACTGCACCGCCTCAGCCTGACCTCAACCCGGAGTAGCCTACCTTTTTAAAGGACGCATATAAGGAAATCATAATAGGGCACCCTGAAAAGGTAGGTAATTCAGGGCTAAGGGATATATTAAGTTCGAGACTCTCGAAGCGAAGTGGAATTGTCAGAGCTTCTGCTCGGCCACAGAGTTTTTTACGAAGAGTGCAAAAAGGCTATCCCAAACACTAAACCGTTTAACCTTAAACCCTTGAGGCCTTTCTTGTTAAGCCGTTTAACCCTAAACCCTAATCCCTAAACCCTAAACCCTAAACCTCAACTCCGACAGCTCTGAACCCTTGCGTTTCTAAGGATCGATGATCTGCTGAAGCTTCGCGCTGATATCAACAGTCGGAGTAAGAAGGCTCTGCCCCGCTTTTCGCTGATCCCGCAGATGTCGGCACTTGATCCTGAGCTTTCGTTAAACTGACTTTGTTAAAGTTGCCCAAAAAGAAATGAAGAGGGTTTAAGCTTTGGGGTTCTTTAGTGTTTCACGGTTCTTGTAAATTGTATGTGCGTTCCTTGTTATGGTGGCTTACGTGTGGCTCCCGCACCAGAGCCCAGGATATGTGTACCTTCTTTAGGCACACTGATGCGGCTCGTCTTCTGCTGGCGCATGGAAGCAAGACGCAGGGGCCAATGGGATCGTGTATTGTGGTTGCCTCATCGGACACCCGACAGCCTATCAAACTTCTTTTGATGTTTCGTTTTTGGATTTTGGTTCAGGGTTTAGCAGATGCTGTCATCATTTGTTCACCGCTCAGATTAGCCTTCATTCTGATTCCTGAAGACCTTGAACCCCAGAGGAAGCCAAACTCAACTGGAAGCCCCCAGCCCTAAACCCTTAAGCGCCTAAACCCAAACCCCATGCAAAAAGGCTTAAACCCGTGGCAAGTAAGGAAAACAATCCACAGGGAGTTCGCATGCTCCTGGACTCTGGCAGCAGTCCTCTCGCCACTTGCTATGTTGAGTCTACATAGCTTCAAAAGTAAGGAATAGGATCAACCCGAAGCCTTTAATCGCAAGTCCCCAACCTTAGACCGAAGACAAATCATCCTCAGCCCAACCCCGCATCGTCCCGAATCCATAGCTCCTGAAGCCGCTCAAGTTTTGCTTTCACAAGGCATATTTCCCAGCATATTATTTGTTAGACCGCAAATACCCGGACTGGAACGGCCGGTAACCCTGGTGGTGTATCTAAGTCGAAGCCCTACAAGCCCCTGAACCCTAAACCCTTAAATCCGCACACCCCAGCCCGAAGGCCTAACTCCTAAACTCCACATTAGAAGTTCGGGCCTGAACCCTGAACCCTAAACCCTGAACCCTGAACCCTAAACCCCTAAAACCCTAAACCCTAAAGCCCTGAACCCCTAAACCCTAAACCCCTAAACCCTAAACCCTAAACCCCTAAACCCCTAAACCCCTACACCCTAAACCCCTAAACCCTAAACCCTAAACTCCTAATGTTGTGACACCCTTTCCGGGGAAGCTGAAGTAGTGGTGGTGTTTTGGTGGTGAATCCCTGTCGTTTTGCCCGGAAAGTGGTGTCCCGTCCCTCAACCAAGCTGGTCGTCTGGCGTTCACCAAAAGACACGAGGGTTTTTAAAAAAAAACCTAAACCCCTAAACCGCTAAAACCCCTAAGCTTCAAGCCGACACCTCTGAACCCATACGCAAAGCCCACCCAACACGGACAAGGGTTCAGGGTTTAGGGTTCAGGGTTTAGGGTTTAGGCTTTAGGGTTTAGGGTTCAGGGTTTAGGCTATTAGGGTTTAGGGTTTAGGGATCCTTCCAGCCGAAAAGCCGTCAACCCAAATACAGAAGCCTGTAAACCCCTATGCCAATGCCCTGATAGCAGTTTTATGGAACCATCATAGAACCTTCATGGAGCCTTTTAAGAATCTCAGAACCCTTACCCTGAGGGTCCATGTACCCAAATACTAGAGACACTGGCCTCAAAGTAGTCCATATTTAGGTACTGTGGGGCCAAAGTATAAACTATTTGGGTATATGGACTCTGAGGGTTAAATTGTAGGACCTTCATAGAACCCTCATGGACCCTGGAGCCTTTTAAGAACCCCAATAAAACTGGACCCTTCGGGTCATAGTAAACCCTAAACCCCTAAACCCTAATACCCTGAACCCTACGGAGCCCTCCTAGCACCCAAATGCCGGCGAGGCCACAAATCTCTTCGGAACGTCGGCCCTGGAAAGCGCCTGTGCACAGGGCTCGCTGGCAGCTCTGGAGGAGCGCTTCAACACACCCGACCTGGACCCCACGAAACCAGGGTTTATCTTCAAGGGGATCCATAAGGGTTCTAAAAGGGTCTAGGGTTTATAATAGGGTTAAGGGGGGTTCCGGGTTGACTTGAACCCCATATAACCTACCTTTTTAGGGTTCCCTAATATTATTTTTTTAGATAAGTCCTCAATGGTAGGTTATTTGGGGTTAAGGTAAACCCTGAAGCCCTATAAACCCTAAACCATTAAATCCCAGAACCCTGCAAGCCCTGAACCCCTAAAGCCTTAAAATTCCTATAAACCCTAAACCCCTGAAACCCAAAACCCCTGCATCTCTGAAGCCTTAAAGCCCCTATACACCCTAAACCCCATGAAGCCCGGAAGCTGTTCTTCTTGGTGTTACTGAAGAGTCTGAGTTTTCGTTTTGGGCCTTAGTGGTCAATCTTAGTTTTAGCTTTTGGGTCTATAGGTTGAAGACCTCTACCCATGGGCCCCAAAGTAGTTCCTTTTGGGGAGTACCTTATAGAATTCTAAATATGACCCCCCAAAAGGAACTACTTTGGGGCCTATGGGTAAGCCTTAAACTTAACCCTAAACCGAGTGTTGGCACCCGAGGGGTTGGGACTGTGGGGCTACTGCCTTTTGGTTAGTTTGAAGTTTACCTATAGTCTCCATTGTGGTTCCTTTTTTTGGTTAACCAGTTTTATGGTTAGGATCCTATAATACAGTTTTTGGTTAACCAAAAAAGGAACTACAATGGAGACTATAGGTAGGGTTCAAGAGGCGAACCCCTGAAACCATGAAGCTCAGAACCGTTAAGGATCTGCGGTCTTCAGTTTTCGGTGTTATGGGTTCGGGTTCATTGTTAAGGCTTTTCTGGTTTTTAGGTTTTCGGGTCGGCAGCCTCAAGAAAATTTGTTTCGTAGTTCCCGACACGAAAGCTATATTTACGGACAAACAAGCGCCACCCAAACATAATCGACGAATACAACACACCCCCACACGGAGACAACGTATAATAATACACCACAAAAACCTGGAGATACTTAGGCCCTAAACCCTAAACCCCTATAAACCCTAAACCCCTATAAGCCGTAAACTCCTATAAACCTATAAACCCTAGACCCTAACCCCAAAACCCTAAATCCTAAGCCCCAAAAAGCCACGTTTCCGAGGAGCTCCTGACCACCGGGGCTTTGGGTCCCCTGGAGCTGTCCCGGGCGCTTGTGGAAGCAGGCTGCTCTCGAGGTCCGGATTCGGGATTAGGGGTTTAGGGTTTAGGGTTTCGGATTTAGGGTGTAGGGGTTTAGGGTTTCGGGCTTAGGGTTTAGGGAGTATAGTATAGGGTTTTGGGGTTTGGGGTTTAAGGTTTCGGGCTTAGGGTTTTGGGCTTTTTCGAGCTCGGGGTCTCCAGGGTGTGAGGTCCGGGTTCGGGCTTCGGGTTTTGGGGTGGGGTTTTAGGGGTTTAGGGTTTCGGGGTTGGGGTTTGGGGTTTAGGGTTTAGGGTTTCGGGGTTGGGGTTTAGGGTTTAGGGTTTCGGGCTTAGGGTTTACCTGGACCCTGAAGGACCTGCAATTTTAAGGACTTATAGAAGGAAACCATGTTCCGGATCCCTAAAAGGTAGGTCCTTTGGGGTCCAGGTAGGGTTTAGGGCATAAAGTCTTGTTTTTAGGGGTTTGGGGAGGACTCCAAGGATTTAAGCAGGGCAGACCTTCTGGATGTAGGGGTCTCGGATATCGTCTTATTGTTTATCGTCTGCGAGTGAACGAGATTAGAAGGATTTGGTGTTTTAGGGATAAGGGCGGTCTTGCTTAATGTTCAGTGGTGGCTTAAGATCTTTAGGTTTCCTTGCGAGTTTGGAGTTGGGTTTCAAGATTTCAAGGTGTAAGGGCTTCAGCATTTGGCAGTATAGGGTTGAGGATGCACAAACTTAACCCCCTAAACACCCTAAACCCTAAACCGTACCTCTGGGAAAAAGGGGGCCTGGGATAAAAGTATGCTTGTGTGGCCTTCCCAAACCCAGAAGTCGAAATCTTCGAACAATCCTAGGCCCCAAACCTTATATGGGTGGTTGTCAAAATTATGGTCCCTTTTTGGGTACCCTAAATATTAGGTGCCGTATTATAGTAAGGACCCAAAAAGGGACCCTCATATTGACAACCACCCATATCCTAAACTGCTTGAGGCTGTAGTGTGGAATTGGTCGAGCGGCTGCCGGAGCTGAGATCCTTGGCTTGCTTGACATGTAGGGTTCAAGCTTTACTGTTTTTTGCGTCTGCAAGTTGTAATGCTGGTGCTGGTGGTGGTGATGGTGGTGGTTTTAGCGGTGGCGGTTGCGGCGGCGGCGGCGGCGGCCATGGTGGTAGTATTCTTATTGTTATTATCATTTTCAACATTACCACTAGCAGTATAAGCAGTAGGAGTAGCACTAGTAGCAGCAGCACCAGGAGGAAGAGCAGCAGCAGCAGCAGTGCCACAAGAGTAGGAGTAGAGACAGCGGCAGGGGTCGGGGACCTCCCCAAAACGACCACAAAAGCCTGACCCTCATTTTACGAACCCCCCCCCCACCATGCACGCCCTAAGCCCTGACAAGGGTACGATTGATCTCACATTCCTCACATAATATTCATGGCGCATGCTACCAGGTACCAGAAAACCCTGTTCTAGGCAAGCTGGGCTTGCACTTGGACACCCAGGGGCCCTTAAACCCTGCATCACTTCTGGATCCTAAACCCTAAACCCTACTCCCTAAACCCTAAACCCTACACCCCAGAGAGTAGCCGATCGGTAAGGAGCTGATGTGAATCATCAGTTCGATTCTCGCCGGTACAGCCACTCGGAGGCAGTTCTTGAAATTGACGTCGGGGTCGGAATTTATACTAATTAGTAGGGTTTAGGGTGTCGGAAGAGTTTGTCATACTATTCCTCAGGGTTTACTACAAGTTTATATAATGTGCCACAGAAACTCATTCTAAGTATTCAGGCCCCTCTTTTGCGTCCAAACCCTTATAGAACCCTTAAAGCACCCTTGAGGAACCCACTCCACACCCGGGGCCTCCGATCCCCAAAAGTGCTGCTGCTGAGGCAAGCTTGGCCGCACTTTCTTTGCGGTGAAGTCGTTCCAGCATCGAGTGGGCAGGACCTTCCCGAATCTTTTGCTTAGGGCCTTTCGGGTTTAGGGTTTATATAGGGTTTCGGGCTTAAGGTGTAAACCATCAGGCTTTGGCTTTAGGGCTTTGGGTGTAGGGTTTAGGGTTTAGGGGGCTATAAGGTTTAGGGTCTGCGACTGTGGCAACCCTCTAACCTACTTCAAAACCNCCTCCCACCCTCCCTTCCCCTCCCCACTCCCCTCCCCTCCCTAGGAGCACTGCTCTCACGGCCATCTCCTACCACAAGCACGGCCTCACGCCGTTGATGGCTGCCGCAGCTCCTCCGCACAGCGGCAGGGAGGTTAGTTGTCAGAAGGACTTAGTAGCTGAGTAGGTAACCTTTAACCTGTTGGGGTTTATATAATCTTAAGTACCACAATTGAAAAGTTTACCCTGTTTTGGGCTAGGGAGGATGCTCCTAGACTTCGACCCAATATTTCACAGATAAGGTATGCACCGTAATTATGTTTTAGAGGAGCCCTCGATATTTCCTACTTCTACGGCTAAAGTAACCCTGAGCTCCCTAAGCCCTCAATGAGCCCTATCCAAGGCATAAAACGCCCCCCGAAACCCCAGAATCAGATGCCGACCCTGAAGCTCAGACGAAGAGAGATAAGACCCTAAAGCTCGAAGTTAGTCCTGGCTGTCCTCAGTTCCGTCTTCAATTCTACGCCGAAGACTCACTGTCATGGTGGCTCTATGTCGGGCCTAAAAACCGTCAGCCGATATCTAGGTGAGGGCTTCGGGGGTAGAGGTCTAGGGCGTAAAGTTTAAACAGGGTTTCAGTTAGGGCATTTATAGGGCATTCGCAGGGGGTTTTAGGGTTGGAGCTCAGGTGTTGACTGGCCAGTACGACGGAGCCGCAGCCCTGATAGCTGCAGGGGCAAGGCGGGGGGCAGAGCTAGGAGTGAGGCGATGGTTACCCTAAACCATACCTGGACCCTTAGAAACCCACCTTTTTAGGGTTCCTTACTATGATTTCCTTAGTTATATGAGTCCTTAAGAAGGTAGGTTATTCCGCGTTAAGGTAAACCCTAAACCCTAAACCCGAGGAAGTTTCAAGATACAAGAACCCTAACCAATGTCGAGGATCCTGAACGTCAAGAACCCCAAAAACTCGGGTCACCAATTGCGAGATGTCCGAATTTCGGAAACTTTGCCTGCAAGTCCCCCGCGCCTCCAAGCAATGTCGGGGCCTTCATGGAAAGCGCATCCCATGTGTCGTTGTCGCGGTTTGAGGTTGCTGTCGTCGTCGCCGTTGTCTTGCGTGCTTGTCGCTCGCTCGCTCGCTTGCTGGCTTGCCTGCCTTCCAGTTACACGGTGTTGGGTTGGTTGGTTCGTGGTTGTGTAAGTGACTAACTGTTGCCTTCTTAGCGATTGAAGTTGCAACGTACTGAGATGCACAGCCACTGTTTGTCTTCAGCAGTGTCACAGGGCGCGATGCAAGAAATCATGGTGCCTTGCTTGCAACCCTAAACCCCCAAGAGCCCTCAAGCCCTAAACCCTAAAGAGCCTGGCTTTCATGATCGCACCATCGCAGACGGATGGCTAAGCCGTTGACCGGTAGACCTTCCAAAATCCCTGAACTAAGGATTGAATATACCGTAAATTTCCGTAAATTATAGTAATAGTAGGATCCGGAATATGATTAATGTACCTACTAGACGGCATGGTCCCAGACCTTGTAAGGAGTATACCTCAAATTTTAGTAGGATGCTAATGTGATTTAAGGTATCTTCTTTCATAAATTAAGAAACATACCTTGAATGATAGGAGGATCCCCAGTATGATTTAAGGTATATTCCTTAATTAAGGGATTTTGGAAGGTCCGAGACCACTCAGCATGAGCGAAAACGCAACGGCGAATGTGGAGACGAGGGTGTGATTGTCCCGCACCAGTCGGTTTAGGGTTTAGGGTCTAATGTAGTTAACAAAAGGGTTTAGGGTTCTGTTCTCGAACATAAGAACACCCTCTACAACCCCCCCCCCCAAACGAAAGTTATGCCTGAGGAGACTGTAAATCTAAACCCTAAACCCCGAAGCTCGAACCCTAAACACCCAAAATCAGAATACTTAAACACCAGCTTAAGGGAATCCGAAAAAGGAACAAACTGAATCCTTAAACAGCAGGCTGGATTTGCGCAACTGCCGGAACTGGACGGCTGCAGACTTTGCTGAAGGTGACCCGTCAGTATTTGTGGAGCTCAGTCCTTTAGTTTAGGGGTTTGGACCTGTCGGGTTTAAGGGTTTATGGCTTAAAGCTGTTCGGAGTTGTCGTATAGTATACAGTATACAAATAACCAAGAGCCCACATGTCCATTCTTTAAATGGTATGCAAGTTTTAAACTAGTTCGTTGTTAAGAAACAAACAGAACCAGCACTTCTTTATCGGTGCGTGCAAGAAGAGCCAAGGCGAAGGAATTCCGAACTTTTTGAGCCAAGGCCTCTTGGTCCTTCTGGAGCCGACAAGGGTTCGGATTCGGTTGTCCCCAGGGCCTCATGTAGCCCTACAGCGTGGACTTGAAACCTTACAGGGGTTCCTGTATGGATACTCTATTGCCAGACGGAAATTCGTCTATAGCTACATAACAGTTTTCGAAAACCCTACTTGGAGGTTCATGGGTAGGTATAAATGGAGTTATAGATCCCTATTATATCTATAGTTACCCCACTTTATGACCGCAGTTATGATAGCCTAGAGCTCCTTTTGAGCCGTTATAGAACCCGTACAGGGCTTGTATCGAGCCCTGAACGAAACTTTATAAACCGTAGTAGAGGGTCCATAATATGAGGGTCTCTATTACAACTACCCATGAACTGAACCGCCACGTAGGCCTTGCCGGTTGGATCTGCTGACGAGGGGTTTGGGCTTTGTAAGGTGTCAGCGTTTAGGGTTTGGGTTTTTTCATTACAGTGTCTTACGCCTGTTCTAGCCCTAAGGGTCCAAGTACATAATAATCATATACTCTCCTAAATATTGAGCTACATAACTACTATCCTAAACCCAAGTACCTAATTATTGGGTACTTTGGACCCTTAGGGTAGAGTCTAGCGGCTTTTCTGGGGTTCTATGTAGTCATCAAGCAATAAACTGTAAGCCCATCGGAAGCCAAGGACCTAATTCTCGATTTCTGAACCGTGCCAGAAGCTCGGCCCTTTGAAGCACTTAACGAAGAGCACAAAATGAGTATAGTACGTGCTTATAGTATTCTCCCGCTGTAGCCCGAAAATGCTAAAAAGGCAGACCCTGAAACCCTAGTCTTTACGATTAAGGCCCCTATGTTACTTTTAATGATGATGAAATCATGAGAAAGTAAACCCTACACCCTAAACCCTAAAGGCCCTGTCCATCACAAGCACGAGCAAACTCGGGCCAAGGTTATAGGATCTGGTGAGCCGAAACTTTGCGCCTTAGCCCACCCTAAACCCTGAAGCCCTAAACCCCTAAACCCCTAAACCCTGAACCCCAAAACCCCTAAACCTTTTAGGAACTCTTGAAGGAACTTAAAAAAATATTAGTGAAAGGACTTTGAACTGTGGAGAACCGAGGCTTGAAAGGCCAGCCCGCAGAATGCGAGAAGGTGAGGGAGCTTGCCATGCAAGCCCGCCTCCTTCACTTGTAGGGTTTAGGGGTTATAGGGCTTATAGGGTTTTTGGGCTGTGTAGGGTTTAGGGCTTTTGGTGAACTTGCAGCATACGGACACGAGCACAAGGTTTGTTTAGGGCTTTATAGGGGCCTGAACATGTTGTTCCCCAGGATTTTCCTAGCGTACCTACAGAATACGACTTATGTAACCATACAATGGTATTACAGCCAAGGATCTAGGTAGAGCCACTTAGGGCTTAGGATTTGGGTGTAGTTTGCTTGTAGCTCCGGTAAGCGTTTTTTCATTATGATTAACTGCTAGGGCATATGGGCTTCTTGTCTCTCATTCTTGCTGCTACTCTATTTGCAGGTGACGGTCTTTGGGGCTTCAGATGCTGTAGACCCAGGCTTGTGGCTTTGGGGTGCTTTTGGCATGTATCATGCATAAGTTGTTTTTCTGGCTGAGCAAAAGGATGTGGACACATAGAGATTGTGCAAAGCGCTACGTCGGCTCCACAGGCTGGAGGGTACGTGGCACAATCTCGCTGCCCTTTGGGGGCTTCTCCAAGCGGAGTGGTGCATCAAGAAAGACTGCGAAGGCACCGGGGAACACCCTAAATCCTGAGCCCTAAACTATGCTAGCGGTACTTCCGATGCACCCTGAGCCTGCGACGGTACTTCGATGCATCGTTTGGAGGGAGACTCTGGTTGTTGTGAGTAGCGGCCGCACTGCAGTAGCGAAGAAGTTCGGTTCATCTTAAAACGTCGTAGTCGTATCAGTAGCAGTCGCAGCAGCAGTAGCGGTCAAACTAGTACTACAGTACAAGATGTTAGTAGTAGAAGTCGCAGCAGTAGTCGTAGCAGCAACAGCAGCAGCAGGAGGAGTAGTAGTAGTGGTCGTCGTCGTCGTAGTCGTAGTCATAGTCGTAGTCGTAGTAGAAGTAGCAGCAGCAGCAGCAGCAGCAGGGGTAGTAGTAGCAGTAGTAGTCGTCGTCGTTGTAGTTTTAATAGTCGCCGTCGTCGTCCTAGCAGTAGTAGTAGTGGTGGTGGTTGTAGTAGTAGTAGTAGTAGTCGTCGTCGTAGTAGTAGTAGCAGTAGTAGTAGTAGTAGTCGTAGTAGTAGTAGTAGTGGTAGTGGTAGTGGTAGTGGTAGTAGCAGTAGTAGTAGTAGTAGTAGTAGTAGTAGTAGTAGCCGTCGTCGTCGTCGTCGTAGTGGTAGTGGTAGTGGTTGTGGTCGTGGTAGTGGTAGCCGTAGTCGTAGTCGTAGTCGTAGACGTCGTCGTCGCAGTCGTCGTCCTAGCAGTCGTAGTAGAAGCAGGAGTAGTTACTAGTAGCAGCAAAATGGCGTCACCAATTCGGGTTAGTTTTCTGTCTCAGTGTGCGCTGCTTCCCGGACGTGAGCTGCTGCTAAAAGTGTCACTCACCCAGCGGTCCTTGAACCGTGGTTCTTCCACTAGCCACTAGCCAGAGCAAGGGACGCCCCTGCGGGGAGCAGGAGGTGTTACCTTTTCGCTTCTATTTTAATTTTGAATGTTGCCAGAGGCACAGACACTTAGCACTTGATTTTGGGAGCACAAAAAGTGGGTTTGGCTTGGCGGCTAAGCCGCCAAGCATTGACTCCTGTTCTAAATAAACTGTATGTAGATACCGTAAACCCTGAAACCCTAATCCCTAAACCCTTAGCCTAAGCCCTAAACCCTACAATGGCAGGCCATCGCAAGCCCAAATGATTTCCTGAAAGACATAGGGGATCATTCTGGAGTGTCGCGTCGTCAAAACCTCCCGAAACCCCAAACCCTAACGCTAACCCCCAAACCCCAAGCCCTGAACACCAAATCCCAACAAAACTCAACACCGTAAACCCTGAACTGGCAGCCTTCCACCATACCCTTGCAATCCAGGCCTCCCATCGCGGTCCGTCCCCACCCGACCTGACGAAACCTGTAGGGGAGGTTTCGGGGATCCGTTCATGGCTTAGTTGCTTCAAAAGCTGTATAAAGGCAACTAAAGTAGAAGCCAGAAAGTTGGAACATGATGATCCTCATGCCCTGAAGGCAAAGTATAAGGGATCCTACCACTACTCCTCCTAAATCCTATATTCCAACTTTCGGTCTGGGGGAGGGGGGGGGATTCACTGTAGGCGGCCTCAAGGTTAAAGGGTGTTAAGCCATTTAGGTCTCGCGCCTTTTGACTAATTTACAGGTCTATGAAGCGCTAGTTTAGGATGTACGACATGTTAAGACCTGTGTTTAGGAGGCCCACAGCAGCTCGGTTCAGATTATTGGGGTACTTCACGGAAGTCACCCGGCAAATCCAAAGCGTTGGACACTAATTCTGATGCCCTACACCGCTCCCCTAGGACCCAGTCCTTCGAAAGGTATACTTT
Source organism: Symbiodinium sp. clade A Y106 (assembly GCA_003297005.1). NCBI lineage: Eukaryota > Dinophyceae > Suessiales > Symbiodiniaceae > Symbiodinium > Symbiodinium sp. clade A. The sequence goes on from BGNK01000389.1 coordinate 156,124, forward strand.
TCCCGAGACCCGTACCGTAGCGGTCCAAAAGAGTCAATATTTGGATATCTGGGCTTAGGATAGTAGTTATGTAGGCTAGTGCCTGGTGATATTTCTGCTTGTAGGTACTTGAAACCCCAGGTTTGTACACAAATAAGCTCCTACGGGCGGACTCCGTGAAGCTCAAGCGTTTGAAGTGTTCGGTTCCACCCGTATTGACGTCTGAATACATCGGAATACTGTTCCTTACGGTTCCTCATTTTGACTGTACTGTAAAATGCAGGAACCTGATTAAGAAACCTTGGGCCTTTATTAGGGCTCCTTAGCTGAATCCTACTACTTTATGGTTATATGCCCAGGGTTTCTGAATCAGGTTCCTACATTAAACCCTAAACCCCTCAACCCTAACCCCTAAACCCTAAACCCCTCAACCCTAAACCCCTAAACCCTAAACCCTAAACCCCTAAACCCCTAAACCCTAAACCCTAAACCCCTGAACCCCTAAACCCCTAAACCCTAAACCCTAAACCCCTAAACCCCTAAAGCCCTAAACCCTAAGGCTGTTTTCCGAACACCGGGCTCTTGGGGCCTTTTGGGGTTTAGGGTTTAGGGTTCAGGGTGTGTAGACAGTGGGTGCGCCTTTTGCTTTAGGAATAGGGGCGGACCCACTAGTCGCGCGCTTGCGTCAGCATGTAGTCCCACCCCAGCCACCCAAACTATTCTGAATTAGGGTTTAGGGTTCACCCCCCAAACCCCCCTCAAGGGGGGTTTTCTTGCTCTCTGCTTCCTTTCGCAGTTCAATATATAAGCAACCAAATTTCACAGCAAAGCACAACTGAGATGGATTGGTGTCGGACGAAAAGCAAGTTTCCAACAAACAACCTGGCCCTCGCGCCCTGTCAGGGCTACTCGACGTGCTAACACAAAACAGGCAAAGCAGGGCAGGGCGGCAGGGCAGGGCAAGGCAGGGCAGGGCAGGGCAACGCTCGGCCGGGGGCTTCGGTCGGAGCCTCGAGCGCCCATGCAAATGGTCAGCGGCGCTCTCGGCAGTTTAGGGTGTAGGGTTTAGGGTTTAGGGTTCAGGGTTTAGGGTTTAGGGTTTAGGGTTCAGGGTTTAGGGTTCAGGGTTTAGGGATATTCAGGGAGTAGGGGTCCGCCGTTCGAAGAGTTCCCACCCAGACCTTCCAAAATCCAGAAACCTTAATTTATAGTAGGATCCTTAACCTGATTTAAGGTATACTCCTTCATAAGTTATGAATATGCCTTGACTTATAGTAGGATCCCCCTAACCTGATTTAAGGTATAATCCTTCATAAGTGAAGAAAAAAACCCAAACCCCCAACCTCAAACCCTAGACCCCCCTAAACCCCACGATCTGGGAAGCCTGGGGCAGGAGTTGCATGGGCTGGGGTTGCAAGGTTTAGGGATTCTAGGGTTTAGGGCTCAGGGTCGAGGGATTCAGGGATTTGTGTGGAGGGGTTCAGGGTTTATGGCTGGCTTACAGGCTCGGAAAACCTTCGCAAGGAGGCTATGCATTTGCAAGAAGCCGGATGCCGTCCACTAGCCGAGACGCTTTCCAGGAGACAAGTAGAAACTGTTTCTCTACCAACTTATTCCGCCCGACATGCGAAACTATTGTCGAAGCTTCAGGGTAGGTTTCATCGTGCGAGAAACTTGCCTTTCGACGCACGTCTTACTCAGAAAACGACATTTTTTGATAGCCTTCCAACTCCTCAACCCCAAGCCCTTTACAAGTTATTTCTCAAGAACTTAGATAGTGAACGGGGGAACTTTAAACTTTTCGGCCTTATATATAGCCCCGTGTTAGAAAGTTTGAGCTTTTTGGGGCCCGGTTGTTGAAGAAGAGGAAAAAAAGAGGAGCCTCAAGCCATTCCGAAGGCAATTCACGAAAGGCACTGGACTCGTCGTCAATGGCGGATGCACCAAACGACGTGATGCACTGCATGCCGAAAATCGTCCGTGGGACCAGGACGACTAGATTGACTACTGTAGGGGGGCCTTAATAATTTGAAAAGGGGTTGGGGGTTCCTTATTTTAACTACAGAATAATATACCGCCAAAGCTTATTCTAATTATTAAGGCCCCTATAGTAGATCCAGCGGCGACGCGTTTCAAGCACATCGTCGAGATTGACAAACAGGACTGGAGCCTCAGTCAACAGAATATAAGAATGTTTGACATTGCTGACCCTGCTTACATGTTGTACTTGTATCCAAGTTCCACTTGACAAGCCCGGCATAAAATTTTTCAGATGTAACTGATTGAGTTTGTGAAGTTGTTTCCGGCGATATGAAAAGTTGCCTAAGTCGGAGATTCGTTTTGCCGCAGCATCAGCAAAATCATGCAGTGCCCGACTACTTGGAGGTTCATGGGCGGTTATAAATGGAGTTATAAGTCCCCTAGTATGGGTTATAACTATAGTTACCCTACTTATAACCCCAGTTATAAATACCCACGAACCTCCAAGTACTCGACTATACTCACGCACCTATCTGCCAGATATTCACATACTCCTTCCACCCCCCTCGGCAGGCGAGTATTAATTATTAACCCGTAAGCCTTAATTCCTGAACCCATGAACCCTAAGCCCTAAACCTTAGACGCTAGACCCCTGAGAGCCCTAAGCCCTAGACCGTTTTGTCACCACCGGGGAGGTTGCATGGCGAAACCTCCTTTCAAGCCTGCCGGCGAATACTGCGACCTGGAGGCGCCCACTTGTGGGTTCGTGTTAAAGGATTTGAGTTTTTCCCTTAACAAGAACCCAGATTTCGGCAACAGGGCGCGTTCTGCCGTCTTTCTGTTAGGGGCCTTCAGCCTTCAGAGCCTGTAAGTTTCAGCACCTTCCTCTCTCTTTTGTCCAACAACCCCAAAAGCAACATGATAAGTCAATGACAAGGTTTACGTGTCAGTCCGTAACTATGTGTTTGTTGTTATGTTCGCACGCTGTTGCGTGTTACTAGGTCTGATTTGACCGTTGTTGCTCACCAGCCAAGTCTGATAGCCCCACCCACCCCCCTGTAATTTCAAAGAGTTGTCCGTGATAACGAGTACGATACTGGGCAAGCAATACATCGATGCTTGCAGATCCCAAATCTTCGATGCTGTTCGAGTTAATGTCGTTGGACGTATGTTTCGCCCCCAAGACAACAAAATGGCCTTTCCAATAGTTAGAAGGTTAGAAGGCAGGCCTGCCTCACTAGTACACACCTCGGAGTAGCATTTATTATATTTCAACAAAGCGAAGAGTGTTGCGCTAGAAGTGAAGCACCGGGGCAGAGAAGTCTTGAAGTGAAGGAGCCACACATGTCTGCATGTGCTACCCTACGTTTTGGCGAGATGTCTTGTGATTGCGGCCATGATTGTCGAGTTGACAGAGCAGTGGTTGGCATTATCTAGCAGATGCAGCAATTCAAAGGGCTGGATCTGCGGCTTAACAGCGAGTTGGACTGTTCTGCAGGCTGGACGTGTGCTCTTCTGGGGTACTTCTGCAAAGTGCACTTCCACATGTCAGTTTTAGTGTTTTCTCGTGTTTACATAGTAGAAGCCGTTCTCGGATGTGTCCTTCACTGTCTTCGCGTAGCTGTAGTGCAGAAGTTGTGGCACATATCAAACTGTTGTGTTCAATACAAGGATTTCGGTGCGAACTTGCACTTGAAGTGCATTTGTGGTGGAACTCCTCCGTTTTTCGAGGGTGCATGTTTGAAGACGCTGGTTATGCAGTTGCAGTCTTCCAGCCCAGATGCCAAACAATAGCATGCAGTCGCTTTGAAGTTGCTCGGGCATCATCACTGTCTTTCCAGCGATGGTTGCCAAGCGAGGGCCAGGATCAAGAGCCAGGGGCGCTCCACGCCAAAGCACTCAAGCGAAGGCAATCAAGGCAGAAAGCAAGGCCAAGAAGTCGCAGCAGACGCTGCGCCTTTCGAAAAGCAGGAGCGGCGGCAATGCAGTCAGCGTTGGCCGCACCGTCAGCGCAGACTTTCAAGCCAGTGGCAGCAGGCCTTCGCCTTCAACCAGGAAGCACTTCTGGAGTTGAATGAGCACCGGTTGGCCAGTCCGCGGAAGATTCTTGTGGTATTGAGGATGGCGAAGAAAGACTGTTTGTGTAGCGCTCCATCGATGCAGTAAGCAGTCTCAGAGTTTTGTCGAACTACAAACTTTGGAAGTGCCAATCCGTAAGAAGCACCCTGCGCCGTTGTCACGAGCTTCGTTTGCCATCAGTTGCTTCGGATTGGCGGGCATAAGGTTTGATCTTCAGTGCTATGATGTCGTCTTCACTTTCCAAGGCTATGGGCAAAGGCTTACGGTTTGGACTTGTGGCGTTGAGGATTCAGATCTTGCGGCTTGTCCATCGATGACCCAAGCATAGCCCTAGATGTTTCGATCCTGTAGATGCAACGCTTCGTTGGACCAGGTTTATGTAGAGGTTGCCGCCGAAATCCTGCGTACAGCAGTTGTGTTACAAACACCGTCTAAAAAACATTATGCGGAGGATGGGGTTCGGATTTGACCAGCAAGTTACACTGTTGATTTTATTGTACGCCCACGGACGGATGTTGTCACACTCGCTCTACTAGAAAAGGCCTCTTCCGGGCACCCTATTCCCTAAACCCAAACATCCTTGGCCTCAGCAGAACTCACCGCAACCATCCCGACAATTATCCCCACGGTCCTCACCAACAGCATCGCCGTCACCATCATCATGATCATGATGATCATCATCATCGTCGTCATCATAACCATCACGTCAGAGCTACTGTTAAAGGATGTACGGTTTATAATGGTCTAGGGCCACGACAGCATCATCACCTTGGCTGGTGTATGATTTTAATCCGTCCTGCAAAGTTATGCGGGTAGTTCTAAATTAGGGTCCCTTTTCGGGGCCTTTTCATAAGGGTGCGGTAATATTTTCCCAAAAAGGACCCTTAGTCCTTTTGAGGGCCCTTTCATAAGGGTGCCGTAAACTACCCATGTGAAGGCCCATGGTCACAGCCAGTAAAAGGGTTTGGGGGTTAGGGGTTTAGGGTAAAGGGTCAAGCCCATGTAAGCCCAGCAAGCAAGGAATCGTTTGTTGTCTCAAAAACCCCATCAAGTATATGGCCTTTTTTTACTAATGGTCATACTGGGGCTAACGTAGGGCCAAACCTCCGAAGACATCGCACATAGCCCTAGGCCTCCCCAATCCGAACCTTTTAAAGATTTAAGCCTAGCAACCCTGCCTAAAACAACAAAATAACAAAAAAACGAAGCCCTATACTTGAACCCAAACACCAAACATGTCCCAACCGCACAGCCAAAGACAGACTTTACCAAAACGCCGTCGAACAGAAACACAATATGGGTTACTATAAGGGTACTATAGTTTAGGGGCCTTAATATTTAGAATAGGGCTTTGGCGCCCATTATTATACTATAGATCAGAATAAGGAACCCCCGAAAAATAGTATAGGTAATTATTAAGGACCCTTATATAGAACCCTGCTACAGATCCCTTATAGGACCCTCTAAAGGATTGCACAGTAAGGAACCACCAAAATAGTATAGGTAATTATTTAGGCCCCTAATATAGAACCCTACTATAGATCCCTTACAGACCTTTTGAAGGAACCCTTTAAAGGAACCCTAGGAAGAAGAAGGTCCTCGAGCAGCCGCGGGAGCGTTTCGTGAGTCCCAGGAGTAGTCAAGAGCAGCGCTGCGACGTGAAGAAGCTGCCGAAAAGCAAGTAAGTCGGTTTAGGGTTTAGATTTTAGGGTTTAGGGTTTAGGGTCTCTGTGTGTGTGTGTGTGTTTGTTTGTGTCTGTGTGCCTGCGAGTATAGGTACAGGTTTAGGCGTAACTGTACCTGTAACTGTGGCTGTAACTGCAACGGTAACTGTAATTGTAGGTGTAAGTGGAGAATAGGCTAAAAATACTGTACTTAGTTCGGGTTTATGTGCTTGTATGCTTGTCGGACTTAGGCTTTCGGCCTGACCACTCAAGTTCAAGAGATTTGGGGTCTGTAAGGCATGTAGGATTTCACGATTCAGGACTATCTGTCAGGGATTCTTCCTGATTTGGGCCTTCCTCTTGGAAGCCTCCACAGCTGAGGGTCTAGCGTTTCGGGTTTGAGGGTTCAGGGGGTTTAGGATTTAGGGTTAGGGTTTAGCATTTGAGATGCACAGGATCAAGTTTGGAGTTCAGGACTCTTGAATCGTTAAAGAAAGGCAGTAGAGAGGCCTTATATCAAGAGCCGAAACTTCCTAAACCCGAAGCAGTATGGGAGCGAGTAGTTGTTGCTTTCTTTTGTGGGGTTGAGCTGCGTTCTACTTGTGAAAGCTACGTGAAGTATGTTTAACAGACGGGATTTTGGCGAGTGATTATAGATCTTCTTTTGCAAAGTGGTAAGTGTCTTTTCCGAGTTTTTTCTGGGTATACTACGGTTTAAAACCTCACATCAAACAGGCCTGACCCTAAACCCCGCAACTTGCTGGTGTCCGTGCCAGCCCTCCAACAGTGGCACCAAACTTCAGAACATCGCCCAATGCAGAACTTCACAGTAACCTGAAACCCTCAAGCCTCCCCCAAACTCAAAAAACTGAAGGCGCCCAAACAAGAAAGCCTAATGTAGGGGCCTAAATAATTACCAATACCATTTTGGGGGTTCCTTACTATAGTTATAGTCATAGTATAGTGGGCCCCAGAGGTCTCCACCGCGGTCGAGGTCGAAACCCACTTTTGCAAGAGTTCCAGCAAAGGCTCCATGCCCTGGTGGAAGGGCCGTGACAAGAGCTCCTTCGCCAACCACGGCAAGAGCGACGGAAAAGGCTCCCAGCTATGGCAGAAGGGCCATGGTAAGAGTGTCTTCAGCAAGTACGGCAAGAGCGACAGCAAAGGCTCCCAGCTATGGCAGAAGGGCCATGGTAAGAGTGTCTTCAGCAAGTACGGCAAGAGCGACAGCAAAGGCTCCCAGCTATGGCAGAAGGGCCATGGTAAGAGTGTCTTCTGCAAAGAAGCTTGCTCTTGGCGCTGGCGTGGCGGATCTGGCCCTTATTGAAGTTTGGCCCTTGATGTTATGCCAGCTCATGTTGTGCCAGAGCTGGAAAATCTTGTCCTTACCACGGCCCTTCATGTTCCACCAGGCCCTGTAGAACAACTTGAACGTAACATAGGCTACGCAGTATACATCTAGTATATTATACCCCGACACCTTGTTCGAAGTCTTCAGGCCCCTATACAAAAGTTGCTTAAAGACATCCTTGACTCAGTAAGTTTCAGGTTATCCTTTTGCGTTGCGATGGCCGCTGGACATGAGACTCTTGAGGTACCATGCAGGTAAGCTGAAGTTTGTCCGAAACCGGTGAAACGGTGAACTCGAGTTAGTAAACCTGCACTTTAAGGGCTCCTTGCTACGATTGTCGGTTGTTCCGTTCAACCTTTTCAAGTTCAGGCCTGCTGTGTGGTGCCCAATTCCGGATCTCCATAACATTGTGCCTTTGTAGCATAAGGTCTTGCATAATTAGCAATCGTAACTTACAGTTTTTGTACATGTTATACTATAATATGCCCCACAGCCCTGTTATGATTCAGGGCCCTGCAAGACCCTAAACCCTAAACCCACAACCTCGTCACTTAAGATCCCTAGGGTTTTTGAGAGCCTTCCGCGAGCGACCCTACCATGTCGGACTACTACAAGGGCCAACGGCGCTTCGCCCTGGGAGGCATGGCTGGATCGTGTAATGTAGGTGGCCTTAATAATTAGAAGAGGGTTCCAATAAAGGGTTCCGTAAAGGGGGTCTGTAAGGGAACTGTAAGGGTACTATAGTATAGGGGGCCTTTATAATTAGAATAGGGTTTGGGGGAAATTGTAGTAAAATTATAGTAAGGCACCCCCCCAAAACCCTATTCTGACTATCAAGGTTCCTACATCAGGACTTCGTGGCCTTTTTTATGGGTTCTTGCTAAGGGAGCTACTTTAAGTTACCGTAGTAGGGATGTATAAGGGTTCCTTTAAGCGTTTAGGGTTTAAGAGTTTAAGGTTTAAGTTACCATAATAAGGATCTATAGTAAACAATAGGGTTTTTCTACGATGTATTCTGGTAATTTAAACTAAACCCCTTAACAAGAACCCAGTTTTCCAAAGTCGGGGGCTAAGGGTCCAAAGGGCCCAATACTTGGGTACTTAGGTTTCGGATAGCAGTTACGTAGGTTACTATTTGGGAGAGTATGTCATGATTAGGTAGAGGAGCCCTTAGGGTCGGGGCCTTAATCGCGAGAATGAGAATAGGGTCTTGGTTTTTTAAAACATGCCGTAGGAATAGGGTTTAGGGTTTAGGGTGGTTTTTTATGCCGTATGAATAGTTATACGGAGCGCTAAGGAATGGTATTTTTTAGGAAACTGAGCAGCAAAAACAGTTCAGGGTTCATTGGCTCTTGCCGGGGAGTCTCGTCGTACCTTTGAGAGTTCCGGTTGCGGGAAATCCCTAAATACGCCTAGACACGTAAAACCCTATACTCAAAGAGCCAAGCCCTAAACGGAGCCTTCAAAGGCCCTAAACCCTAAACCCTAATCCCTAAACCCTAAACTCTAAACCCGAAACCCTAAACTTTAAACCCTAAACCCTAAACCCTAAACCCTACCCGCATTCAGTGCACCGAAGGGGCTCTTAAAGGCTCCCTCAGTGCGCTGACAGGCAAGGGCTGGACAGCGGTCCTCGGATGCATTGTCTCGCTTAGCTACATCAGGCCCGGGTTCGGGCTTCGGGGTTTAGGGCTTAGGGCTTTTGTTGAGGGAGTTTAGGGGTTGAGGGGTTGAGGGGTTTAAAGTTTAGGGTTTAGGGGTTCGGGCTTCGGGGTTTAGGGCTTAGGGTTTAGGGTTTTGGGTTGGGGGGG